>JASANE010008423.1:0-12094 GCA_030248225.1 Trileptium ribeirensis | reverse complement strand
TGAATAAATCCGCTCGGGGCTCGGTTAAAAAACAACCAACTACCGACGCCATGGGAATATCATCTCCCAGTGGAATCGTTCCAGCAACATCGAATACTTCACCAATTTCAGCTATGGAGAAGGCTGCTGCAAACAGTAGCAGTATTTCGTCGATGCGTCCTAGTACAAGCGATGTTTTTCATCGTTCCATGTCGTCCAACAATAGCGGTGAAATCCATCACGACCAACTACGACGCTCCGTCAGTGTAAACAGTGCCGCAAGACGGTCCTGGGAACATTGGGTAACAGAGATCCTGGCACATCCTAAGGATAGCCATCAGTCAGCAGCCCGGCTATACGTCGGCGGTATAGAAGCAATATACAACGCTGGTCTCCTGTGTCGCCTTGGAATTGAATATATTGTAGACGCGAGTGGTCTGGAACGCCGCGAAATACTCAGGGAACGCTTGTCCGACTGTCCGTGTCTCTGTGATCAGCCAACACATCTTAGAGCAGTACTTGCTATTGCTAGTGGAGCCTTGCCTGAAAACCCAATTTTTTTACCTCTTAGTCCTCTAGAAATCAGGACGTCATCAATCGTTACTCCGGACTCAATCTGTTGTTATTTTGAGCACGTGGCTGAGTTCATTAGTGAAGGTCTTGCGTCAGGCAAATCCGTTCTTGTTGCCAGTGATCGTGGAATAAACCGAGCACCAGCGCTTGTGATCGCCTACGTTATGACCTGCGCACGAGGTGAGGCAATGCCGTTAAATGTCAGATGTCCACCTTCAAAATCATGGAACAGGGGCGGTATTCGATGGAGTTTGCGAAGTGCCGAAACACTGGTTCGATCTCGGAAGCCTGAAACAAAAATTTCTCAAGGCCTCACTCAGTGCTTGGCACAATGGGAAACAATGCTGGCGCTAGGAAAATTGAAAATATTTAGACGCCAGAGAAGTGGACAAAGTAATTCCAATCGAAACATATTAATTACGCCAATTAATAACCCAATTAATAATAAGTCCACGTAGCATTGAAAATGACAAAGAGGTTGCTTAACAATAATCAGACTAGCACTGACCTGCAACAGCTGAGACGAACTAATGTTCTGGATCGAATCCATGCTCTTAGGCCTCGTAAATGCTTGAATTGGGAAAGATTTGGCTAACTTGAAACAATGTTTTTCAGATAGAAAAATTTAGTAGCTTAGTTTACCATGTGGTTTATGTTTGTACATTATATATCCGGATTTATGAGGTGACTTAGTAAGCCAAGAAGCAGCTTCCAGATAGCGCAGCGGTTTGCGAACCGCTTTTGACGCTATAACCCTTATTCGACTCCTGGCACCGGCTTTATTTTACCACAAATTGCACGATACACAAGTTATTATTTCAGGCTCTAAAGGGTTAAATGAAACATCGCAGACCTATCTACACTAAAGCTCTGGATTATTCGGGCACCTAAGGTGCGGATGACTCTCATGAAAAAATAGTTTTGGCTAAAATTTTTAGTTCAAACACAGAGAGTAAAATTTGAGTGTAGTTAATTCGAAATTTGTGTCCGTTAAAAATACATTATATATATTATTTATTAAAGACAGACAATGAAAATATTCATGGATAATTGAATAAAGAAGGTTGTAAACTGTTAACCAAATATGACTATGTGACAACACATTTGTATATACTGCTCTAAATATATAATTGGTTCCAAACTTGAAAATTATCATCAGTCTTTGCGGTTATTTTTGCTAGAAGGCTATATATAAATTTATTCTTGTACTTTGGGCATCGTAGGATCTGACAACAGTATTAGTCTATTCGCGTATTAAAAAACTAACCAGTTTGATGAAAACGCTTAATCTGGCTTTCTTTAATGACGTTACTAGATAAAATTATTCTCCTGCAAGATAGATCATCCTGTTACCTGGTTACAACACTACGTGGCATGTAACAACGACCATACCTCAGCAATTTAATTGACGGATCTCTAAAAATTTCTACATTTGATGTATTTATGGTTAAATCAAGTTGTCTATATGTCGTCACACCTTATGACATGGTTATATGACTAATGCAAGTTTAGACTAAAATCAGTACTAACCATCGGCAATCTGGAATTCGAACCTTTAACACAGTGCAAAAGACTTTACACTATAAAAGTACATCTATAGGCGTATTAACACCACTGGAATAACTCAATAATAAATTAGACAATAAGCGGGCAGCAACTAGAGGCCAAGGCAGGCACTTTTAGGTGACTGTCCCCTCCAAATTATGCCGTGACTGCTTCCCAAACTGCCTTTAGTGGTCCTCTAAACGACTGGGCACCTCCAAACTCTGCTTTGCCCCCAAACAAATGGCAGTGCCAGTGGCCGCCCGTACTCTTGGCTACACCCCCACACACAGTATTCCATTTTCTATAAGCAATTTTCCGGATAAACATTGTAATACCAGTCCGATTGAAAGTAAGGGGAAAATTTTAGAATATGTGAAGGGTCCCTAATTCAAAAAGACACACCCCTTTTAAGTAATAAAACAATTCGCGTATCATGTGTGTTTAATCCTGATAGAATTATATAGTTTAAAAGACAACTGTGTTTCATGGCAGTCAGGTTCTATGTATCAGAGGTGGCCCACCTGAGGGCATGCATACCCTTCAGTAATATCATTATAAATAAACTGTTCAACTTGCAATCGTCAGATCGATATTGGACCCCCACAATTCTCGGGTGTCTTTCCCATTCAAATCTTCTGGCGACGGCCCTGCAAGCAAACCACCGGCACGACAGCAATCAGGTTCTACTGTGACAATTTCTACTTTTGATTTTATGATTTGATCAAACTGAATATAGACGAGAGTGAACAAAATAATATCAGATAAATATTGAAAATAAAATGTGTAGCGAATTCTGTCATCGTTTTGTTGTTAGATGAGATTATGATAGATCATGTCAAAAGCACCAATAGATAATTGGATTCAGTATTCTCCCGAATCTGAGCTCTGTTCCGTTATTTATCGTCTCTGTATCTGTAGTACGGATACGTTTCACATTTCGGATGACGCTTCGTGTACGGACAGTCAAACTGTAAGGCATCGATTTCGCCCAGCCGGAGTCGGGTCCTCGATTGTCGAGGATTTGTGCCAGGTGCACCGGGCTTAAATTGGGCTTTCAGCTCAAGTCGACCGTATTCCAGACGTACGTTTGGCGCACAGTAGTCGACAACTTGGCTTTCCACGTTCCAATGCCGCCGAGCAACTTCACGAGGACAACATTCGTCGAAAACTCCATCTGAAATATGAATTTTTGTCTGTGAATATCTCAACTGGAAGAAACAAATTCAGTGATTACTTCTCCAAGAACCCCTGTTGGGGCTGGTGCCTTTTTCATCACGAAATTTTCTTTTTCTTATCAATAAAGGCCGCCCCCACGCCGCCCCAGTATTACCTGTCGTCCTCGGCGTGGTATATGAGCGTAATCTATACGTAAATATAAAAATATTTATATAACTTGTTATATAAATGTGAACCTAGCTATGTAATTTATTAAATTAATTAAAACTAACTATAATTATTTATAGTAATTTTATATTAATATAATTTTATATAATATTAATATTAATATATTTAATATTAATTATTAATAACTTATAATTATAATAATATATAATATCACTTATTTATAAAATTCCCCTAAATAATCCTACCCTTCCCCAACCTAAATTAAATACCCCCCAAACCCCTAAAACACACTTTTTCTTTTTCCCTACCCTTTTCCTATAATATATACTTCACCCACCCTTGTCTTCTACCCACAACCAAAATTCTACCCAAAAAACCATTTTTCTCCTTTTTCTCATTTTTCTACCAAAATTTAAATCCCTCCCTCTCCACCAAAACTTAATCAATTCCCCTAAAATTTTCATATCTTTTTCCAATAGCTACACCTAACGAGATATTAAACCCACTTCTTCCCCTTCTTCTTATTTTCTATAAATTTACCCTTTCCAAAAATATCCTTTTTCTCCCCTTTTTCTCCATTTTTCAAACATCCCTCATTCCCTCAAAATTCAACCAACATCCCCCAAATTTTAATATCCTTTTTCGCTTACCACCGCTATTCATATATCTACTCCACCCCTTTTCCATCTCTCTATTTTTCATAAATTTTTATTTTCCAAAATTCCCATTTTTCTCCAACTTTTTAAATTTTTAAACATCTCCCATGTTCTAAATACTTAACCCCACCTTCTCAAAATTATAATATAAGCTCCTCTGCCTACCCCCTTTATCATATTAAAATTTTACCATCCCCCTTTCTCTACTTTTCTCAAACCCCACCCCATCTTTCTACCCTTTTTTTTCTCATTCTAAATTTTTCATTAAAATTTCTCTAAACTATATACTAAATATATGATATATATGTTATTATAGTAGCGGCGATCGCATATAACTTTAACATGGTACGGAGTACCGTTTGTGTTCGCCAGTTGGGCGTATTTCATATTGATAAATAGTAACTTGTCTCGATATATGCTGTTGTAATTTCGAGATATAATATACAATGATTATGATGTTTTTGAATTATTGGTTGGTGACCTAGCTAGGTTGGTAAACGTGTTAATTTAGTTTGTACGGTTGTATTGACTGGTGTGGAGAATGTGGACTGTTTTTCGAACGTTTGGAGTTTAATTTTTCTTCTTTTCGCTTAAAATTCTTCACTGCAAAGAATGTTATAAAAAGAGGACATAGCTATGCTTTTCTTTTTCAGTATTTATGGTTTGAACTTGAATGTGCAAATTGACTGTGTTTTTAACCGACTCAATTTTGGTTTTCCAGTGAGTTATTTGGCGGAATTAATGTGGCGTTAATCTTCTAATTCCCTGATTAAAATTTCAATTAAACGGACTATGTTCATTGAGGGATTTGCGAAGTACTTTCGGTTTAACACCTGCAAAATAGTATATTATATAGTTGCAAGCGCTATAGCTCTAACGTGTCGCTAAATTCCGGTGGTTATCGTGTCGGTGTTGCTTGCTGTTTAGCGTAGGACTACGAGATAGGTCGTATATATCGATATTCTCGAGGGTAGCCGGAGTCAAACGTGAAGGTTACCTGATCGACAATGGTTTGCTTCATCTGCCAAGCAAAGTGTCGTGGTGTTCGCTACCTTGGTGAACAGAGTAAAACGGAGAAGAGTGAGCGACCGATTTTGTATTATCGGCATGAAAATGGGACTTGACGTCTTTATTATGCCCTCGTTGTTGTATTAAAGCGTATCACTTGTGTACTATAGACGAGGTGTTATTAGTGTAAAATCCACGGAGTGCCGTAACCTGCCTCGGAATTTAAAACTCGATAAGTGTAAATTACAAGTTAAGCGTTAGAGTTAACGATTCGATAGATGGTTAAAGCTTCGATGAGTAAAGCCCATTGATTTGATTGTTCAAGGCACTGTAAAGAATGGGCACTTCGTCGCATTAACTAATAAACCTTTATCGCCATATGCCTGTCGTTGGTATCATTGCAAGAGAGCGTAATAAAGTTAATCGGCAATTCACAGAGCTGTTATCTGGTTAGAGTCCCACTGGAATAGGAAAAGCAAGCTTGGAGTTATCACCACTTCCCTGGTACGCCAGACCACGATCTCGCGCCCCAGTTACTACAGAAGTATACACTTGGTGGCCAGGATTGTAATTAAATTGTAATATTGGTGTGTTATAGTAGTCTCTGGGGGTAGGAGCGTCGCGTAGCACGGAAGGAACTGCCAGATAAAAGAATCAAAAGCTCCGACATGGTGGCCACGACGAGGCAATTCCAATCCTGATCTAGTGAAGATCCTGTTGGTGCGTTTGCCGGATTGGTTGGTGGTTAGTGATGATATTTAGTGACATTTTCTTAGCGTTATTTTTGCGCGTTACAGCACGAATTGGTTAGTGACGTAGCTGTAAACGGTGTTTTGTTTCTTTCACGATATGGATGACACAGCTGCGTATATGCCTCACGACGATACGACCCAGTGGTCTATAGGGATAGATAGCGCCAGAACGCCGTTGCCTACCGCTACTGATGACCCGACCACGTCCAGGAGTAATGCTACGTTAACTCCGCTGGAAGCGACTTTGCGTCGATTGGAGGTAAGTTCAGTTGATAGTAGTCGTAAGTGCGATGAGATGACTAACTTTGGCGCGCGATTCAAATCGCAAATATGACGAAATAACCGATTTAGTACGCGAAACTGTGCGTGACCCTAGTCGTAGGTATGACGAAATGATGTTGGGTACGATGGAACGCGAGCGTAAATTTCAAAGTTTCGTGGTACGACAAAATAATGATCTACATGAGCAAATAGAAGGACAACATAGTGATATACACGCACAAATGGATGAGATGCGGGGTAATCTTAACCAGTTGCGAGATCTAATAAGTATGGAACCGGTAGTTATTCCGACCTCTGATGTCGGAATAGACGATTCGGTTTACATGGATGCTACTGTTATAGAGGCGGATACTAGGCCGAAAGTACGTTTAGGTGTTACATCCACTTTGCCGGTGATAGACCCCGTTAGGGCTGAACAGCCTCAAGTGGCAGCGCCATTGCCGACTGTTCAGGTTTCAACTTTTGATATCCCGTCAGTATCTACAAGGGTTCCGTCGGTACCTGTTGTTGCGTCCACCCCGGTTATATCAGCTCCAGCTTCAGTGACTGTAGTTTCGACCGGTATTACGGCTGTATCAACCAGAACTACTTCTGCTGCGTGTACACACTGTTCGTGTACGCATGCTGTTGCGTCTGCACCTGTGTCAGCGCCTGTGACGGCGGCTGCTCCTGCAATGCCACCTATTGTAGTTAACGTGCCACCCTCGAAAGAACCCGTTAACATTGAAAGCTATGATGGCACAACAGACTTTGCTACATATTTTCGTAGGCTAGAAACGGAGTTCGAATTAGCAGGTGTGGAAAAGTCCAGTGATAAATTTCGTACACTGCGTAAGAAGTTAACGGATGCAGCTCGCAGTTTTATTGAGTTGTTAATGACTGGTCCCGAAGCGCCGGAGACATATGAAGACCTAGTGTACGAGTTGCACGAACGATTCGCAGAAAGCCGAGAATTCGTAGACGAAGTTCAGAGGTTCCAACAAATGAGTCAAAAAGGGTCAGTAGCAGATTTCGCTGATGAGTTAGAATTGCAGTGGCGCAAGCGAATTGTTCCGTTGGAACTCGGTGATAAACACGCCGCTAATTTATTGCGCAATACGTTTTTGCGAGGAATACGACGTGGATTACGTTCACGCCTGATCCATGGTGATCAATGGTCTTTCTATGAGCTGAAACGTCGAGCGGTCCACATTGAGCGCACAGAAAAATTATTATCGGGACCCGAGGACGATGGAACTTTGTCACGATCCACAAATAGATCGGTTCCTCAACGGTCTTGGAGACCGAGCCAAAACGCTAGTGCTAGTAATGGAACGATACCGCGAAGGAACAATGGTCGGCAGGCTCCAATGCGCATGAGTAGCGGAAACCAAAGCAATGACGTGAGAAATACCCGCGTTGTGGAACGAACTTCTGCGTCCTCAATTGTGTGTTATGATTGTGGTGCCACAGGGCATGTCCGCGCGCGATGTCCATATCGTGACGCACGCCTTCGTCAACAAGAACGCGGTGTAGTGAGAGAAGTTGCTTCTCGATCATCGCCCGTGCAACGTTCGTCAAATAATGCTGAACCCACAACGCCTAAAGAACTGTGGAAGTGTTACTTATGTGGTAAACCAGGCCACTTTGCTCGGGATTGTCGTCAACGATCTGTAAATGTGGAAAAACAGTTAGCGGGTGAGTACCGACGTGGTTCTGAGGCGCGATCCGAACCTAAAGCAGTACAGTCAGTTAGGCTGGATGCATTGGATAATCGGATGCATAACATGGAACGTTATATGAACGGATGCATGAACGATATATTGGCACACTTGAAGTCGGCTAGTGTCGTAAGTCCCAATAGGAATGCGGGTGGACCCGGTGTCGCGCATAATTCGCCTGAAAATTCACGTGGTCAGGTTAGGATGGAGAAAGTTTCTGAATTAGCGTTTGAGGAAAATTCGGAACTACCAAATGATACGCAGGTTTCGTTGACCCAGATGGAAACGCTGGCACGTCCTGCTAAATCATGTTTCTATGTGGATGTACGAATTGACTCGTACAAATTACGCGGGTTAGTGGATACCGGAGCGCAAATGACCATCATGCTTCAAGAAGTGTACGAAAAAGGCTTCACCAGATATAAGTTGAATTCGGAAGTCCTTCAAGTATTCGCGTTCGATGGTTCCCCAGCTAAGACATTGGGGTGGTGCGAAGCCCTCGTACGTTTTGGGGACCAGTCTAAATACGTGCAGATTCACGTTGTACCAGATATGCCAGTTGCGATTGTCATTGGGGATGACATGTTGCGGAAATTCGAAGCAACGATCGATTACCAAACAATGAGAATTCTGGTTGGTGATCAACCTGTGCGTTCTTGGTCTCTGGTTCAGCGTAAGGAAGGAATGACTAAGGAGGCTGACCCGAAAGATTTGGTGTCATCTGAGAAACTGACGGAAGTGCCTATAGGAGCCTTCCACGTATGTCGTGTGTCCGTAGATGTGGAAATCCCACCAGAGTGTACAAAATTGGTGCCATGCAGCATCAATACTGCTGATTATAATGGACAGAGTGTGATGGTGGAATCCGACGCGAGCACTCGGTTTGCACGCCCAATCATGTGCCCGAACGCCATTGTAGAAGTCCAGGAAAATATGGTTTGGGTGCCTGTTACCAACCTGGAACCGAAGGCGTATAAGTTGAGAGCGGATGACGTTATGTTACACGTTACTGAGATAGTGGATACCGTTAAAGCTGCAGTTACTTCCCAGAAAAATCAGCGATGAGCAATATCGACTATTCGAAGCAGGTTGCCAATAAAACTCATATTCGGGCGAAAGAAGCTAAGCTGTTGTATAGGGAGTTAGCAGCGGAAATAACCCACGATAAAGAACCCGAATTACCCGAAGGGGTATCTTTAAGAGAAGCGGTGGCCACAAAGACCGAAGTTCGTCTTTTGGCACGATTGTTGGAACGTAATAGTGATGTTTTCGGAAGTTCCACAACACCACTTAGTCGAACGCACGTTTTGCGACACCCTATCGACACTGGTTATACTAAACCTATACAGCAAAGAATGCGACGTGCACCTTGCGTGCATCGTGAAGAATATTCTAAACAGGTCCAGGCTATGCTGGATCATGATGCGATTCAGCCATCGATGAGTCCTTGTGCATCTCATGTGGTTCTCGTCAGGAAAAAGACTGGAGATATGCGATTTTGCATCGATTATCGAATGTTGAACGATGTTACAAAGAAGGATAGTTTTCCGCTTCCACGAATTGATGATACGTTAAACGCCCTTAAAGGTGCAAAATACTTTACGATGTCTGATTGGTAAGTCCGCTAGTTGCAGGTAGAAATGGAGCCTGAAGATGTCGAAAAAACCGCCTTTATTTGTCACGAAGGCCTATTCGAATTTAAGGTAATGCCTTTTGGGTTAACCAACGCACCTGCTACGTTTCAAAGGATGATGCAAATCGTCTTGTCAGGTTGCTTACTAGAATTTTGCTTGTGTTACATTGACGATGTCATCGTGTTCTCGCCAACGTTTGAAGAACACCTATGGGATATCCAATGTGTGTTTAACCGTCATCGCGACGCAGGTTTATCAATTAAGGGCAAGAAATGTGACTTCGTACGACGGGAAGTATTGTTCTTAGGTCATGTAGTATCGGAAAACGGAATTGCCCCAGATCCAGCGAAAGTTCAAAAGATATTGGAGTGCGAACGACCCCAAAACGTTACGGAAGTACGTTCGTTCTTAGGGTTGACTGGTTATTACCGTCAATTTATCGAAGGTTATAGTCTCATCGCTGCTCCATTGCATGAATTGACAAAAGGACCGAGTAAGTTTAATTCGGTAGAATCTCGCTGGACGGTACAGTGCCAAATAGCCTTTGATAAACTCAAGGTTGCACTGACTACAGCGCCTATCTTAGCTAATTGTTTATGACACCATTTCGGTTGTAAGACTCAACGCTAGTAGTAAACGAGGTGTTGCGTTTATTCTGAATATAAGGTGGCCTTATGCATGGTAAAGGAACGAGTAAAATACTTCGCACCTTTAAGGGCGTTTAACGTATCGTCAATTCGTGGAAGAGGAAAACTGATCGTTTAACATACAATAATCGATACAGAATCGCATATCTCCAGTCTTTTTCTTGACGAGAACCACAGGAGATGCCCAAGGCCTCATCGATGGCTGAATCGCATCATCATCTAGCATAGCTTGGACCTGCTTAGAAATTTCCTCCCGATGCACGTAAGGCACGTCGCATTCTTTGCTGTATAGGTTTAGTGTCTCCAGTATCGATAGGATGTCGCAAAACATGCGTTCGACTAAGTGGTGTTGTGGAACTTCCGAAAACATTACTATTACGTTCCAACAATCGTGCCAAAAGACGAACTTCGGTCTTTGTGGCCACCGCTTCTTTTAAAGATACCCCTTCTGGTAATTCGGGTTCTTTATCATGGGTTATTTCCGCTGCTAACTCCCTATACAAACGCTTAGCTTCTTTCGCCCGAATATAGGCCTTATTGGTAATCTTCTTCGAATAGTCGATATTGCTCATCGCTAGTTTTTCCGCCGACATGACAGCAACGGTATCCACAATTTCTGTAACGTGTGACATCACGTCGTCCGCTCTCAACTTATACACTTTCGGTTCTAGGTTGGTAACAGGCACCCAAACCATATTTTCCTGGACTTCCACAACGGCATTCGGGCACATGATTGGGCGTGCAAACCGAGTGCTCGCGTCGGATTCCACCAGCACACTCTGTCCATTATAGTCAGCAGTATTGATGCTACATGGCACCAATTTTGTACACTCTGGTGTTACTTCTTGATCTTACTAACACACGACATACGTGGAAGGCTCCTATAGGCACTTCCGTCAGTTTCTCAGATGACACCAAATCTTTCGGGTCAGCCTCCTTAGTCATTCCTTCCTTACGCTGAACCAGGGACCAAGAACGCACAGGTTGATCACCAGCCAGAATCTCATTCTTTGGTAATCGATCGTTGCTTCGAATTTCCGCAACATGTCATCCCCAATGACAATCGCAACCGGCATATCTGGTACAAAGTGAATCTGCACGTATTTGGACTGGTCCCCAAAATGTACGAGGGCTTCGAACCATCCCAATGTCTTACTAGCTGGGGAACCATCGAACGCGAATACTTGAAGGACTTCCGAATTCAACTTATATCGGGTGAAACCTTTTTCGTACATTTTTTGAAACGATGGTCATTTGCGCCCCGGTATCCACTAACCCGATAATTTGTACGAGTCAATTCGTACATCCTCATAGAAACATGATTTAGCTGGACGTGCCAGCGTTTTCATCTGGGTCAACGAAACTTGCGTATTATTTGGTAATTCCGAATTTTCCTCAAACGCTAATTCAGAAACTTCTGCTATTTTAAAGCCTGACCATGTGACTTTTCAGGTAAGTTATACTGTGGATAACGCGTCCACCCGCATCCCCATTGGGACTTACTACTTAAGCCGCCGGCGAGCGTGCCAGGATATAGTCCATGTATTCATTCCAAATAAAGGTCCAGCGCCATTAAGCTGATTAATCCCATCCACGGCTTGCTACTGACTATACTGATTTAGGTTCGGATCCTGCTTTAGAACCACGTCGGTAATTGACCGCTATTCGTTTTTCCACATTTACAGATCGTTGACGACAATCTTGAGCAAAGTGGCCTGGTTTACCACATAAGTAACACTTCCACAATTCTTTGGGCGTTGTGGGTTCAGCATTATTTGACGAACGTTGCATGTGTTGATGATTGAGAAGCAACTTCTTCACTATCTTGCGTTCTTGGTCTCTGGTCCAGCGTAAAGAAGGAATGACTAAGGTGACTGACCCGAAAGACGTGGTGTCATCTGAGAAACTGACGGAAGTGCCTATAGGAGCCTTCCACTGAATGTCGTGTGTCCGTAGATATGGAAATCCCACCAG
>JASANE010008422.1:0-31550 GCA_030248225.1 Trileptium ribeirensis | reverse complement strand
GTTCATTTACATATTGCTAAACAACACATTTAAAATGTTTCGATCTGGGTATATTTGCAAATTATGAACGATTTTTTTAGAAATATTTAAAAAAATTTGTTACTACAGCTTATTTCGATGGCATTAAGCATAAAGAAATGTAAAATTTAAGAGAAACGCATTATCATTATTGTATTTTATAGCAAGTACGACACATTTGATAGTACAAGCCAGAAGATAAATTTAGACATGAATCTTAAATAAATCGCCATGATTGCTCATCGAAGATGATTATAATATAATTATATATTATATATTATATTGTCTTTGGTAACAAATTCACTTGGCTGAGTTGGTGACTGTGCGTTTTGAAAGCTACGTTGTTGAAGCACTTACCATAAAACCAGGCTCTAACTGATATATATTTTACGTTCTCTAAAAGTTTCTCAGTTAAATAATATTTTTGATTTTTGACCCGGATCAGTTATCATAATAACATACCAGGATATCAAGGCAGAGCAAAATCAATTTCCAAAAATTTACTAACTTCGCTTTTGCAAAATTTAAAATTTTGTTTTCGTTGTTTTTGAGTAGTCGCATAGCTTGAGTCGAGAAAAACCGCTTTATACCTAGCCACTCAAATTATCACTGAACAAACCGGACATCGCGGCATTAAGTTTCGGCGAAAACTGAGCCTAAAGCTATCTAGTTCTTTGTCGCTGTCGTTAAGGTGCAATCACACGTTCAAACTTTTTGCTCAAAATTTCTAATCATATTTTCATCAAATTTTGATCAAAATTAGATTTTTTGCAGTTTTGATGAATTTGAACGTGTGAACACCGTTCACACGTTTGAAGCGTATTATTTTTACTTAAACATGAAAATAGGCTCCTGGTTGGGAAAATTACATTTACGGTACATTAATGAACACCGCAGGCAGTAATTATTGTTTCACAATGAATAATATTTTCAATAACCTGTAACGATTTTTTTCAGGCTATATCGTCGAAATTCAGGTAGTTTCCGTTGTGAGTTTTTATATTTGCAACGACGGTAAGGTTTCTGGCTGTTAGTTAGTTTCTGATCGTTTTAATTTATTAAAATATAAGACATCTGCAGTATATCTACATCGGACGTCGCATTCCAAACCATCCGCAGTATGATGCAGGAGACCTGAATAAAAGCCTAGACGGTTGGTGGTTCGTGCAATTCCATGATGCGGAGGTATTTTTGGATTTTTAGTATGTTTTTGTTTTATCAAACAATGGTAATCCTAACGTCAAAAAGCCGTTATCGCATTAATAAAGCACAAGTATAAGGTGTATAATACATCCAATACTTTGCTGTCACATGCGATTTCAGAAAAAAACATTGTCAAATTTTTATACGAAAATGTGGTCCACTGGGAAGAAGGAGTTTACCAAAGAAAATTAAACTAGGAAGCCCTGAAATTCTGTCCAGAAAATTGGATGCTAAATTTTATAAAATTCAAAGTTGCCAACGTCTCTAATTTGAAGAAATCAGTAATAAATGATTGTTGTTTTATAAAATATCCGATAACGCTTTTGAAACGCCTGAACTTAAGAAACCTCTATGACATGGCGCAAATCGGAAAACTAGCATCATGTAAACTTTGTATAATGGTGAAACATAAAGATTACTAAATGTAGGACACATCGCTAAATGTTCACAAATAGTGGAGGAAACATTATTCAACCGGCGAAGCAACCAGTTATTATTTTTGACAAATAATTTTTGTAATCAAACTGTGCCTCAGCATTTCTGACACACTGTTGCGTACACAGTTTAGAAAACAATGAATGCAAATGATGGTGATGAATAGCGTTGAACAATGTAATGTATTAAAAGAAGCAATGTTTAATCGAAAATATTTGTCTGTTTCGGCGATCAAATATTTTCGACCAAACATTGCAGGAGTTCAGTCTTTCATCAACGTACAACGCTATTCGTTAGCACCTTACCTTATCTAAATATATGCGAACAGCATTTCACGTCGCATTAAAAGATAAACGTATGATAAATGTTTGATCGAAAACGTAAGACTTCTGCTTTCACAAATCACAGTGCAATACATTGTTCATTCAATGCAACAGTTACAGAGTCAAAATCACGGCATTGATCAGTAATTACAAGACAATGGGTTGACCCATGGGTCTATCACATGAAACACTTATTTGCTTAACATTGGATAGATACAAATAAGATATGTTTTATTATCATATATTTTTGTGTCAATTTAATAGCATTAAATAGTCGGGTAATAGAACATTAAAACATAAAAAAACAATAAAAAACACGAAGAAGTATTAAGGCAGAAACATTGTCGTGCAAATCAATGCCCAATGCCAGCACTATGACTTAAGATCGCATATAGGAAGTTAGTGTTAAGCTAAGATAATACTTAGTAAGGGCGATTGAGGTATAATTCATGAGTTGGGGTTTAGGTTAGTTAAGTTTTGGGTATAGACCATTGCAATAAGCCTCAGCTGATATTGTACATGGTTTGGTTTTAATCGGGAACGATTAGAATATAGTAGAGTAAGGGCGATTGAGGTATAATTCATGAGTTGGGGTTTAGGTTAGTTAAGTTTTGGGTATAGACCATCGCAATAAGCCTCAGCTGATATTGTACATGGTTTGGTTTTTAATCGGCAGCGATGACACTTTAGTGGTGCATGCATAATAATATGTAACTAATGCTACAAATGTGTTAATAAGTAAGTGTATATGGCAGTGCTGAATTGTATTCATAATACGCGTTGTTGCATAGCCAATGTGCGCTGAAAGTGATGCACGCACAGACAAGACTAACCGACTATAATAACACGAGTTTGAACGAGTAAAAACAACACAATCGTGCGTATAAATCTTAAATGCATAGGCATGGGTAACTGTGCTAACAACTGACTTGTGATACAGCTAACCGTAAGTTAATACATATTATCTCATCGCTTTAACTATATTTGCTGCGTTCCAAATAGATTTGTAATATAATCTATATAGTGAAAGTCGTGCATACAAATCGGTTAGCTATACAACAAGTAAGTTGTAGCATAGGTAACAATGCGTTCAGAGATTTGTACGCATGGTAACTCGTTCAAACTCGTGCTATCGCACTAGTTTGAACTGGTCTAAAACCGTGCGTACAAATCTTTGAGCGCACTGCTGCCTATACTACAACTATTACTTGTAAAAAACACGTCCGCGCAGGGTATTCCCACAAACTTGGGCTATCGCACTTGTATCAAATTCGCCACTTGTACTAATCCTTTATTTACACAGCAGGCCGTACTGAAACTACATGTTGAACTATCATCCTACAGCAACATGATTGTTCTATGTCATACTGCTAAATACAATTAAGCTGAACTTCCGTTATAAATTTCGTTCTGTAAACACAGAACGTATTTCAGAAATTATTGATCTGACCAGGTAATGTAAATTTATAATTGAATTCACAGTCTAATTTGTTATTTTGACGAAATTAACATTACACATATCGATCAACATCATAGCAATGAAATCTTGAAAATTTTGCAAATTTGCATGAGCATATTGCGATATTTAAGGTAGTAATTTAGCACGAATTAACGAAACTAATCGTTTCACGACTATTTTTAGTGTCGTGATCACCCATCGTTCATTGTTTTGACATGTGTTGCTCTAAAAAATCTTGCCCACAGTCATGGTTGGTGATTTACCGTTCGGCGAAAAAATTTAGATCATTCAAAGCTTGAACATTCTGCTTTCCTATTCAACAAGTAACCATGATGAGGACATATGACTTCAAAAACGTTCATAACAACTGCGGCATTCGCTTGCTTGTATTTATGAAATACCATTTTGGGTTAAACTAGTGGTCCTGGTACAAAAAAGGAATGTTCAAACTGGAATGTTGAGGTGTACCTAATACAGTGTGTACTTGGCTTTAATAAACATACACAAAATCAAAGCAAAATAAAAACAATGTATTGCTATCAAAAACTCGGCATCTACAAGGAAAATAGTACAAAAAATCTACTAATAACTAAAATAAAACAACTAAAAACACGGAATAAAAACAGTGAACATATGTAAACAACTTTCCGTCAATTTTAGAGTCAATATTTTATCATCTTCTCAAGCTGAACAAATTCGATTTTCGCATGAATTAATTTCTAGAAAAATCTTAAAGATTAAGACAATTGTACCTTGCTAATAAAATTTGTTTAATTTATTGCTTAATAATAGGCTATCCCTGTTTGATATTTTAGCTAGATACAAAGATTTTCTTCGGACAAAAAATATTGACACGAGAAGTATGTCATAGCGGTGTAAACGTTTAGGCTAAAACGAAAAAAACCCGCTTTATCATTATCGGCACGAATGTCAAAATGGTTCATGTATGCAATTTGGTACTACAACTATAAGTATAACGTTCTTAAATATATCGACCCTGCAACCTGGATCGCGAAACTTAATGCGGGAAGTATGATAATATATGTATTTTCTGAATTCGACACACAATACCAACGCACGTTCTATCGCTACTCAAAGTCTTCAGATTTTCGATAATTAACCATAAATCTGGCAAATTTATTTCAAAAATTTAGAACACATTTTATTAAAAAAATAGATTTAGCATTAAATGCTAGACTGCTTCCCATGAAAACTATTTTTCTCTGTAAAATTCTATATCCAAAATTTTATCTTTGAATCTAGTTATAAAAATTTGAAGATTTTCAAAAATGTTATGCGGTTTTAAAAAAACTCACGTTGAAGGAAAATCCAGCTGTACAGTATGTTTTTCAAAATTCAATATAAAATATTTATCTAATGAAAATCTCTTTAAGTAGTAATTTAGTACTTTAAATCGTATTTTAAATAGTTTAAGTTATAGTTTTGAATTAAAAAAAAATGCAAGAAACTGAAAATATACTCCAGTTGGTTAGCTCCTAATTTATAATAGTTCGAAAAGTTAACAAAAAATGTTATTGTTTGGGTTGTTCATTTGTAAAATGAGTTCTCGACCTCAAAAAACCGAGATTCGTACCTTAAATTGGGATTTAATATTATGTACGCGGACACGATTTGAGACACAGAAACACGTAAGCGCTCGTCGAGGTCACTATTTTAAGATTCAGTATCGCTAACATAGTGAACGCGTACAGTTCAAAACGTTATTCTAGCAGTGTTCCTTAGCGCACACATTAAACCATAGACAGCTGCATCCGCACACTGAAAATACAGTTATCCGATTCAGCATGTTATTTGATGAACGCGAACAAATGTTCGAAAGTGGCCATAAAACAGGCTCGCTAATTATGTTTCCTAAACTACGAATATCGATGACAGATTCCAAAATGTAAAATTTGTGCACGATTTAGCCAGACAAAAGAACAGCCGTGGTGTGCGCACAAAAATGGACTCACGCATTGCGCTGTTTTGGAAAAATGCGAATACCCAGTAGAGAGTGTTTTTCAAAATTCAAACTTTAAGCTTTAAAACTTAAAGTAAACTTTAAATATAAAATTTTAAGCAGAAAAACTTATTTTAGTAATAAAAGTTAAGTTATTGAATTAATAAAGAAAAATGCAATGAATTAAAATACACTTAAAATTTAGTCAAATGGATTCGTTCCCGGAAAGTAAGACACATGAATGTCAGCAATATTTTAGATCAAACATATCTTGAGCGCTAATAATATGGTTATGAATCCCGGTTTATCCGACGTGACAAATAATATTTTGTTTATTTTTCATTAACACTTGGATTCACAAGACGATAACCACTTTCACTACTTCTACGAATACTACGACCACGATTACGCACAGAAACACGAGGCGGTGGAAAAGCTAGACGATGATCATGGATATATCGAACATGATCTGTCACAGGCCCTCGTGCGAACAAATCCCGAGCATGCCTTTGATGGTGATGTGCATTTGTTGGCGGCAACCGGTGTAAATAGGCCCTACGAAGCCTCTGTCTGATGGTACCTCCAGCTTCGGTTTTGTCAACAATTTGAAGTGCTGCACTGGCGTTTAGACGATATTCACCCGGAACCAGGGCTGAGCATTCGTATGTTCCACGATCTGACTGTTGAACTTGCGAGATTGTAAGACGATTTCCTTTTGTCTAAAACACAACGGCCTCATAATGAATTATATACGGCATAAACTGGGCTAACTTGAACCTAAATTTGTTATGATGCCTATTTTGTGTTTGGAAAAAATAAAAATTTTTAAGATGATCTAACTATTGTGCAACTAATTTTGGATCATATGAGGTTTCAGGCAATAAAATTAAATTAGGAAATTCGTACGATCACATAAAGGATAAATTTCACATTATGCTTTATAAAGTATTTAGCCATATTTCTAAAGCGGAATGATTTCATGATATAGATCATCACATCAACAATTATGTATAATATTAATATGTAAATTAATAACTATTAATATGTAAATGATGCTAGACTAGCATCGAACGATAAGGAATGCGCCGATGTTATTGCAGTATATCTTTCAATAATTTATTTAGAAGAAACGTCTCCTGCAGCTAATTGTAATTTGGTACTTCATTCATCTGCTGTTGATCGCCCTGTCAAAGTCAATTCAGTATGCTGTAAAGCACCAATTCCAGACAATATTCATCTTGTAGTACCGAAATAATAGGCTTCAATCTTAATTTCTGTACCGTCAGAGTGTTTTTAACAAGTGTCTACGGCAAAATTACGCGGCAAAATTGAGAATGATAATGTACCAATGTTATTCCTCTAAATAAATCTTGTTCGTGATTCCTTTAAATAAATCTTGTTCGTGGCATGAATTCAAAAATTTTCGACAAACTATACTGACACTCGAAATTGTAAATAAATGCATTATCATTGTATTCAAACTCATAACACAGGCTATTTCTAATAAAATAATCCTAGTCAGTTCGGATTCTTTCCACGTCGGTTTTGTGAAAGACAGTTATTAGTTTTTTTACGATTGCATTATCAACTGTTTAAATGAAAGCGACTGGATTGATATGTGGTTATTTGGAGTTAAAAAGCTTTTAATCTTGTTCCTCATATGACACAGGCTATTTCTAATAAAATAATCCTAGTCAGTTCGGATTCTTTCCACGTCGGTCTTGTGAAAGAGAGTTATTAGTTTTTTTACGATTGCATTATCAACTGTTTAAATGAAAGCGACTGGATTGATATGTGGTTATTTGGAGTTAAAAAGCTTTTAATCTTGTTCCTCATATGACACAGGCTATTTCTAATAAAATAATCCTAATCAGTTCGGATTCTTTCCACGTCGGTCTTGTGAAAGACAGTTATTAGTTTTTTTTACGATTGCATTATCAACTGTTTAAATGAAAGCGACTGGATTGATATGTGGTTATTTGGAGTTAAAAAGCTTTTAATCTTGTTCCTCATATGACACAGGCTATTTCTAATAAAATAATCCTAGTCAGTTCGGATTCTTTCCACGTCGGTCTTGTGAAAGACAGTTATTAGTTTATTTCTCTTCTTATGGATTGATATGGGTATTTGGAGTAAAAAGCTTTTAATCTTGTTTCTCATATGACACAGGCTATTTCTAATAATAATTATAGTCAGTTGGATTCTTTCCACGTCGGTCTTGTGAAAGACAGTTATTAGTTTTTTTTACGATTGCATTATCAACTGTTTAAATGAAAGCGAATGGATTGATATGTGGTTATTTGGAGTTAAAAAGCTTTTAATCTTGTTCCTCATATGACACAGGCTATTTCTAATAAAATAATCCTAGTCAGTTCGGATTCTTTCCACGTCGGTCTTGTGAAAGACAGTTATTAGTTTTTTTACGATTGCATTATCAACTGTTTAAATGAAAGCGACTGGATTGATATGTGGTTATTTGGAGTTAAAAAGCTTTTAATCTTGTTCCTCATATGACACAGGCTATTTCTAATAAAATAATCATAGTCAGTTCGGATTCTTTCCACGTCGGTCTTGTGAAAGACAGTTATTAGTTTTTTTTACGATTGCATTATCAACTGTTTAAATGAAAGCGACTGGATTGATATGTGGTTATTTGGAGTTAAAAAGCTTTTAATCTTGTTCCTCATATGACACAGGCTATTTCTAATAAAATAATCATAGTCATTTCGGATTCTTTCCACGTCGGTCTTGTGAAAGACAGTTATTAGTTTTTTTACGATTGCATTATCAACTGTTTAAATGAAAGCGACTGGATTGATATGTGGTTATTTGGAGTTAAAAAGCTTTTAATCTTGTTCCTTATATGACACAGGCTATTTCTAATAAAATAATCCTAGTCAGTTCGGATTCTTTCCACGTCGGTCTTGTGAAAGACAGTTATTAGTTTTTTTTACGATTGCATTATCAACTGTTTAAATGAAAGCGAATGGATTGATATGTGGTTATTTGGAGTTAAAAAGCTTTTAATCTTGTTCCTCATATGACACAGGCTATTTCTAATAAAATAATCCTAGTCAGTTCGGATTCTTTCCACGTCGGTCTTGTGAAAGACAGTTATTAGTTTTTTTTACGATTGCATTATCAACTGTTTAAATGAAAGCGAATGGATTGATATGTGGTTATTTGGAGTTAAAAAGCTTTTAATCTTGTTCCTCATATGACACAGGCTATTTCTAATAAAATAATCATAGTCAGTTCGGATTCTTTCCACGTCGGTCTTGTGAAAGACAGTTATTAGTTTTTTTTACGATTGCATTATCAACTGTTTAAATGAAAGCGAATGGATTGATATGTGGTTATTTGGAGTTAAAAAGCTTTTAATCTTGTTCCTCATATGACACAGGCTATTTCTAATAAAATAATCCTAGTCAGTTCGGATTCTTTCCACGTCGGTTTTGTGAAAGACAGTTATTAGTTTTTTTACGATTGCATTATCAACTGTTTAAATGAAAGCGACTGGATTGATATGTGGTTATTTGGAGTTAAAAAGCTTTTAATCTTGTTCCTCATATGACACAGGCTATTTCTAATAAAATAATCATAGTCAGTTCGGATTCTTTCCACGTCGGTCTTGTGAAAGACAGTTATTAGTTAATTTAACTATTGCATTATAAAATTTTGAAATGAAAGCGACTGGATTGATATGTGGTTATTTGGAGTTAAAAAGCTTTTAATCTTGTTCCTCATATGACACAGGCTATTTCTAATAAAATAATCCTAGTCAGTTCGGATTCTTTCCACGTCGGTCTTGTGAAAGACAGTTATTAGTTTTTTTACGATTGCATTATCAACTGTTTAAATGAAAGCGAATGGATTGATATGTGGTTATTTGGATTTAAAAAGCTTTTAATCTTGCTCCATATGACAGCCTATTTCATAGAATGAATCCTAATCAGTTCGGTTTCTTTCCACGTCGGTCTTGTGAAAGACAGTTATTAGTTTTTTTACGATTGCATTATCAACTGTTTAAATGACAGCGAATGGATTGATATGTGGTTATTTGGAGTTAAAAAGCTTTTAATCTTGTTCCTCATATGACACAGGCTATTTCTAATAAAATAATCCTAGTCAGTTCGGATTCTTTCCACGTCGGTCTTGTGAAAGACAGTTATTAGTTTTTTTTACGATTGCATTATCAACTGTTTAAATGAAAGCGACTGGATTGATATGTGGTTATTTGGAGTTAAAAAGCTTTTAATCTTGTTCCTCATATGACACAGGCTATTTCTAATAAAATAATCATAGTCAGTTCGGATTCTTTCCACGTCGGTCTTGTGAAAGACAGTTATTAGTTTTTTTTACGATTGCATTATCAACTGTTTAAATGAAAGCGACTGGATTGATATGTGGTTATTTGGAGTTAAAAAGCTTTTAATCTTGTTCCTCATATGAGACTAACTGGTATTCTAAATGCTCACGGTATTATATATATGACATATATATGACGTGCCTAAATATATTTAGAATAGCTTTGATCTGATATATGGTGCAGTGAGACTATATTCTAAAACGACAAAAATTTTTGTTACATCAAATATGTAGAATTTTCTAACACATGGTTAGCACTAAAAGTCGTTTGAAATGTTATATTGGATTTTTTGTTTGAGTTTATAATATTTAAAACAAGTTGATTTAAATCGCCTAAACTTAGGGAAAGTCGTTTTAAATCGATTTAAATTTAAATCGTCTTACTGAGTGAGTGTTGCTCAAATAACTCATTTCTGTACACATAATATCAAAACGATCTCTCCTTCAACACATTGATTTATATTGGACTCGTTTTAAATGAGGAAACCCCAAAGTTGACCGCGTTTGACATCCTGTTTATTTTAACCATTTTAACTAATAGTTATTGCATAAATACTTTTTAAACTAAAAATATTATAGACGTTATTTTGGTGGCTATAATCGTAGTAAGTCATATCTAAATTCATCTCTACCTATATATTTCATGAATTAATTTCTATTCGTGCATAGCATTGACCGAATCACCGCAGCTGTTAAGCAAGATTAGAATCGCTAAAACTTGTGAGCACATTTTTTGAAAAATTGTTCATTAAACAGAGTTAAATCTGCTGGTTTAAGCTATTTAATTTAATTGCATACTCGCTAAGCAAACCGCATAACATTACACACTAAGCAACAAATTTACTGAGTAAAAAACCCGACTTCATGTTTGCATAAAAGCTACCAAAACGAGATTTGCCAAAGGTGGACCATAGTGACGATAGCTAGAAGCTTACGATAGTCTCCAACTAATGAGGTCATTTGATTGGGAATGCATTTCAAAATTTAACATTCACGACCGTGTTATTGAAAATGTCGAAAATTGTTTATTTTATACACTAATAAATTACTTAGCTAATCCCAGCTATTTTTTGCACTATTTTTAAAGTATAAATGGTTGCATCGTAGCTTTTAGTTATTACTAAAAACCATATAGTGTGTTCTTACAAAAGCTCGGTCGCCTAGTTCTTTTCCGTCTTTACGATACCAATCGTGTTTAATAGCCGTTTCCCCTTCGACAAAACACGTGAACGTCACATAACCACCCACTTCGGCTCCTTCTTGTGGCGACGCTTCGATTTTGATGTTTAGCGAATCCATCTGGACTTCTACAAAACAACAAAATAATTTCGAAATTGCCGAAGGACATTTGCATGCACAGTTGCAATGCGAACATACAAAAATATTGCAGCAACTTATAGATATATGGATTCAGATATATTAATATATAGGCATTTATATAGATATATGATGCACGTCTCTATAAAATCTGTATATGAAAATCGAAAGTAATGTCATATCCTGGCGGCAACAGATAAAACAACGCAGCCCCGTCTCAATTCGTGAGATTTACCTTAAGTTCCTTCAAAGAATTGCAAATCAATCACACACATGAATGAGTATTGTAAGATATATCACACGCAAAAATATTTACAACAGAGCAATATATACTTTCACAGATGCCCAAGGCAGCAACATACACGCCTATACGGTGTTAGGGATACACGTCCAGAGGCGCCCCCTTGGTAAATAGCGCGAAGCGCCCATCCGGTAGATATCCTGACCCCCTGGTAGATAGGCCAACCTCCCGCCCGGTCACCGAAGCTGAATTACATTTCTGCGTCACCCTAGCGATTCGTATATGACTGTATTTAAATTCATTATGCAGTAAAACGAACTTTATTAGCGTTAGGTTCGACCACATCTACCCGTGAGCGTAGGTGGAAGCAGACGGGCGCGGAGTGTCTCTCGTCGCAAACTGTTGACGGTGTGTCTGTCATTTCATCCGCTGACTGCACTCAACAGCGTTGCATGCGACAAATAAAGTGGCGATAGGGAGTAGAAGCTCATTCGGTAATTTGTGAATTCGTTGCTGCCCATTTTATCAATCGACATCGTACAAGTTGTTAAGCTAATTTAGATACAGTATATTATTTGTGGAAGTCACGCTGCATAATTATTGAACATATGTCACACATTTCTCTGTGAACGATGCATAATTAAACCCAATCGGATCAGTTTTGAATAGGTTATATTTTGTAGTAACGCAGGGCCTCCAAAACGAAATTGTCAATTATGAAGAAAAAACTCTGTCAATTTTGTTACCACTCGAATCAGCTTGTCGAGACGGTTAAAAATGTCGAATTGAGCCATATCGAACAAAAAATTTTTGACATTTATAGTGGTTTACATTTGGCTCCAAAATTTTCGAAAAAAATTTTCAATAAATTAAATTTTGAATACCATTCGAATACCAATTACGAAAAAAACTCTGTTAATTTTGTTACCATTCGAATCAGTTTGTCGAGACGGTTAAAAATCTCGAATTGAGCCATATCAGACAAAAAATTTTTGACATTTATAGTGGTTTACATTTGGCTCCAAAATTTTCGAAAAAAATTTTCAATAAATAAAATTTTGAATACCATTCGAATACCAATTACGAAAAAAACTCTGTTAATTTTGTTACCATTCGAATCAGTTTGTCGAGACGGTTAAAAATCTCGAATTGAGCCATATCGGACAAAAAATTTTTGACATTTATAGTGGTTTACATTTGGCTCCAAAATTTTCGAAAAAAATTTTCAATAAATAAAATTTTGAATACCATTCGAACCGCATTCACGAGCTTAGTGAAATGGTATCAAAATAAGTTCAACTATTGCTTTGACAGATTAGGCTTAGCCAAATTTATTTAAACGGTTATAATTTGTTAGCTGATGAATAGATCGAGCTGTTATGAAGTTATGAATAGATCTGTTATGAAGTAGTGTTCCTTAAGATGAAAATTGCAGCCTAGTGATAAGTTACGACACGTAGTCGATGTTGCCCCATCAGTAGAAGTTGTGACTATATGAACCCACCAATGATTACGCCAGGCATAATACCGACAATAATAATAACCAAGGGACGTATATGTATGCGACTCAACGCTCCACCTATGTCTCCAATTCCCCGTCATACTACAAGCAGGTTTGCTATGGGCGGACTTGGGCTGGAGCACGCCATCCCCCTCCCCGTCTCAGCTTTGGCACCGGACTTGAATATTTAGCAGCCCTTCCTTCCTGTCTACGTATTCGCATGAGCTCAGCTGAATATCTAGCAGCCCTTCCTTCCTGTCTAAGTATTCGCATGAGCTCACCTGAATATCTAGCAGCCCTTCCTTCCTGTCTAAGTATTCGCATGAGCTCAGCTGAATATTTAGCAGCCCTTCCTTCCTGTCTAATGCGGGATTCACGTTATAATGTCCCCAACAGTTGGAACTTTTGTCCCCCTCTAGCGTAGACTATACCGTAAAAACGGTGACAGTGACACCCACACTATATAACAAAATATGAGGGTGTCGGGCACACCCCTAGATACCTCATTTTGGCAATGTAGTATTTCGGTGTTTTATGCTTGCCAATGCGGTGTTTCTAGGGTATCCTGTCGGCCCTATGTAAAATGACCCCACGGGGTGGCGGAAACCCTCAGCAAAACGAAAAAGCAACGACGGTTCATTGACACCGTCTGAAATAAGCCAAACTGTTAGCTAGCTTTGTTTGAAATTTATTTGAAACTTTATTTAAAAACACAGGTGTGTCTAAGACACCCTGTAGTCTAGGGCGTGCCTGCCACTGTGTGGGGTACATAAGTTCCAAGTGGTGGGGACATTATAACGTGAATCCCGCATAAGTATTCGCGTGAGCTCAGCTGAATATCTAGCAGCCCTTCCTTCCTGTCTAAGTATTTGCATGAGCTCAGCTGAATATTTAGCAGCCCTTCCTTCCTGTCTAAGTATTTGCATGAGCTCAGCTGAATATTTAGCAGCCCTTCCTTCCTGTCTAAGTATTTGCATGAGCTCAGCTGGATATTTAGCAGCCCTTCCTTCCTGTCTAAGTATTCGCATGAGCTCAGCTGAATATTTAGCAGCCCTTCCTTCCTGTCTAAGTATTTGCATGAGCTCAGCTGAATATTTAGCAGCCCTTCCTTCCTGTCTAAGTATTTGCATGAGCTCAGCTGAATATTTAGCAGCCCTTCCTTCCTGTCTAAGTATTCGCATGAGATCAGCTGAATATTTAGCAGCCCTTCCTTCCTGTCTAAGTATTCGCATGAGCTCAGCTGAATACATCCATATAGAGGCTAATAAATTACCGTTTGGAACGACTTGAACATAGCCAAACACATATTGATCGTCAGGGTGTCCAGTCGGACTGCGGCACATATACCGACCTTGATCATCATAATAAAATTGCAATATTCTGAAAGTAAAACAGACGAAGCATTCATTTACTATTTCATAAACATAGAGGTGCCCACATAGAATGTTACCGCCTGAGGGTGAGACCCCCAAGTCATATTTATCCTCCCTTGTGATCGCCGATACCCCACCCCCGCACATTAAATGAACGTAGTAAATTTTGATAATACTATTAAAAACATGGGAGAAATTTGAAAAAAAATTTAAGCAAAAATTAACAAAATTATGAGCTTCTAGGAATTTCGACATCCTAACCCCCCGCCGTAGCCATCTAATTGGCGGACCCTTTGAGACGCCTTTGATATAAAATATCATTTCCTAACCCCCCGCCGTAGCCATCTAATTGGCGGACCCTTTGAGACGCCTTTGATATAAAATATCATTTCCTAACCCCCCGCCGTAGCCATCTAATTGGCGGACCCTTTGAGACGCCTTTGATATAAAATATCATTTCCTAACCCCCCGCCGTAGCCATCTAATTGGCGGACCCTTTGAGACGCCTTTGATATAAAATATCATTTCCTAACCCCCCGCCGTAGCCATCTAATTGGCGGACCCTTTGAGACGCCTTTGATATAAAATATCATTTCCTAACCCCCCGCCGTAGCCATCTAATTGGCGGACCCTTTGAGACGCCTTTGATATAAAATATCATTTTAATCAATTTATTTCACTCGATTGTAGAACTCAACATATTGTAAAAGGAAGATAACTAAAACCAGTGTTCTTGGAAAACATATTTTTATGCTTTGTTGGTTTAAGAACCCAAACCTTATTTTTCATTTTTTTCTGTTCCTACCTAGCCCTACCTAAGTCAACAGTTTTACCCGGGGGTATATCTACTGTTACAGCCAGGGATAGCCCTGCCTGTGTCACCTTGGGTAGGACAGTAGTAGTTCTACCAAAGGGCAGAACAACAGTTGTACCAAGGGTAGGCCTACCCATCTTATCTTTTATGTCATCCCGGTAAAAGGTAGCCCTACCTAAGTCAACAGTTTTACCCGGGGGTATATCTACTGTTACAGCCAGGGATAGCCCTGCCTGTGTCACCTTGGGTAGAAAGGCAGTAGTTCTACCAAGGGGCAGAACAACAGTTCCACCAAGGGTAGGCCTACCTATCTTATCTTTTATGTCATCCCGGTAAAAGGTAGCCCTACCTAAGTCAACAGTTTTACCCGGGGGTATATCTACTGTTAGAGCCAGGGATAACCCTGCCTGTGTCACATTGGGTAGAACAGCAGTAGTTCTACCAAAAGGCAGAACAACAGTTCTACCAAGGGTAAGGCCTACCTATCTTATCTTTTATGTCATCCCGGTAAAAGGTAGCCCTACCTAAGTCAACAGTTTTACCCGGGGGTATATCTACTGTTAGAGCCAGGGATAGCCCTGCCTGTGTCGCCTTGGGTAGGACAGTAGTAGTTCTACCAAAGGGCAGAACAACAGTTCGACCAAGTCGCCCCCGGCGGCGCCCCGAGAACACGCCTCACCCAAGACACAGCAGCACCCGCAACAAAAAACCCCCCGGGAAAACGACAGAGGGCACCAAGAACAAAAAAAAAAAGAGGTAGGCCTACCCTTTTTGCACTTGTTGTTCTGCCCTTTTGTAGAACTACTGCTGTTCTACCCAATGCCTGTCAGGTAGATTGTACCCCCGGGTAAAACTGTTGGGGCTAGTAGCGCTACCTTTACGATGACATCGAACTCAGTAGTAGGCCTACCTTCGTAGAACTGTTACTGCCCTTTGTCAAATTTCTACTGTCCTACCCAAAGCGACACAGCAGGGCTATCCCTGCTCTAACAGTAGATTATACCCCCCAAATTAAAAACTGTTGACTTAGATTAGGGTTACCTTTTACCTGATAATTAAAAGATAAGATAGGTAGGCCTACCCTTGTCTCAAATTATTGTTCTGCCCTTTTGTCAAAGTTTTACCTGTTTCTCCGATGTGACACATGGCTATGGTTAGGCAACCTACCACCTTGTATTCATAAGCTACCTTTCAGGGGATGACATAAAGATAAGATAGGTAGGCCTACCCTTTGTGGAACTGTTGTTCTGCCCCTTTGTAGAACTACTGCCTTTCTACCCAAAGTGACACAGGCAGGGCTATCCCTGCTGTAACAGTGAATATCCCCGGGTAAAACTGTTGACTTAGGTAGGGCTACTTTTTACCGGGATGACATAAAAGATAAGATGGGTAGGCCTACCCTTTGTACAACTGTTGTTCTGCCCTTTTGTAGAACTACTACTGTCCTACCCAAAGTGACACAGGCAGGGCTATCCCTGCTGTAACAGTAGATATACCCCCGGGTAAAACTGTTGACTTAGGTAGGGCTAGGTAGGAAAGAAAAAAATGAAAAATAAAGTTTGGGTTCTTAAACCAACAAAGCATAAAATATGTGTTTTCCAAGAACACTTGTTTTAGTTATTCCTTACAATATGTTGAGTTCTACAATGAGTGAAATAAATTGATTAAAATGATATTTTATATCAAAGGCGTCTCAAAGGGTCCGGCCAATTAGATGGCTACGGCGGGGGGTTCAGAAAAAATGATATTTTATATCAAAGGTGCTCAAAGGGTCCGCAATTAGATGGCTACGGCGGGGGGTTAGGAAATGATATTTTATATCAAAGGCGTCTCAAAGGGTCCGCCGATTAGGATGGCTACGGCGGGGGGTTAGGGAAATGATATTTTATATCAAAGGCGTCTCAAAGGGTCCGCCAATTAATGGCTACGGCGGGGGGTTAGGAAATGATATTTTATATCAAAGGCGTCTCAAAGGGTCCGCCAATTAGATGGCTACGGCGGGGGGTTAGGAAATGATATTTTATATCAAAGGCGTCTCAAAGGGTCCGCCAATTAGATGGCTACGGCGGGGGGTTAGGATGTCGAAATTCCTAGAAGCTCATAATTTTGTTAATTTTTGCTTAAATTTTTTTTCAAATTTCTCCCATGTTTTTAATAGTATTATCAAAATTTACTACGTTCATTTAATGTGCGGGGGTGGGGTATCGGCGATCACAAGGGAGGATAAATATGACTTGGGGGTCTCACCCTCAGGCGGTAACATTCTATGTGGGCACCTCTATGTTTATGAAATAGTAAATGAATGCTTCGTCTGTTTTACTTTCAGAATATTGCAATTTTATTATGATGATCAAGGTCGGTATATGTATGCCGCAGTCCGACTGGACACCCTGACGATCAATATGTGTTTGGCTATGTTCAAGTCGTTCCAAACAGTAATTTATTAGCCTCTATATGGATGTATTCAGCTGAGCTCATGCGAATACTTTAGACAGGAAGGAAGGGCTGCTAAATATTCAGCTGATCTCATGCGAATACTTAGACAGGAAGGAAGGGCTGCTAAATATTCAGCTGAGCTCTATGCGAGATGCTTAGACAGGAAGGAAGGGCTGCTAAATATTCAGCTGAGAGCTCATGCAAATGCTTTAGACAGGAAGGAAGGGCTGCTAAATATTCAGCTGAGCTCATGCGAATACTTAGACAGGAAGGAAGGGCTGCTAAATATCCAGCTGAGCTCATGCAAATACTTAGACAGGAAGGAAGGGCTGCTAAATATTCAGCTGAGACTCATGCAAATACTTAGACAGGAAGGAAGGGCTGCTAAATATCAGCTGAGCTCATGCAAATACTTAGACAGGAAGGAAGGGCTGCTAGATATTCAGCTGAGCTCACGCGAATACTTATGCGGGGATTCACGTTATAATGTCCCCACCACTTGGAACTTATGTACCCCACACAGTGGCAGGCACACCCTAGACTACAGGGTGTCTTAGACACACCTGTGTTTTTAAATAAAGTTTCAAATAAATTTCAAACAAAGCTAGCTAATAGTTTGGCTTATTTCAGATGGTGTCAATGAACCGTCATTGCTTTTTCGTTTTGCTGAGGGTTTCCGCCACCCCGTGGGGTCATTTTACATAGGGCCTACAGCATACCCTAGAAACACCGCATTGGCAAGAATAAAACACCGAAATACTACATTGCCAAAATGAGGTATCTAGGGGTGTGCCCGACACCCTCACATTTTGTTATATGGTGTGGGTGTTACTGTCACCGTCTTTACGGTATAGTCTACACTACAGGGGGACAAAACTTCCAACTGTTGGGGACATTATAACGTGAATCCCGCATAGACAGGAAGGAAGGGCTGCTAAATATTCAGCTGAGCTCATGCAAATACTTAGACAGGAAGGGGCGCGAAGGCACGAACAGAAGGAGCGCAGAACAGCAGCACGAACAAAGGGGGAAGGGAAGCAGGGGGGGGAGCGGCCAGCACCAAAAACCAGAACGGAACATTCATTTACTATTTCATAAACATTCAAGGGCCACATAGAATTACCGCCTAGGTCAACCCCAAGTCATATTTATCCTCCCTTTATCGCCGATACCCCACCCCCGCACATTAAAATAACGTAGTAAATTTTATAATACTATTAAAAACATCGAAAAATTTAAAAAAAAATTTAAGCAAAAATTAACAAAATTATAGCTTCTAGAATTTCGACATCCTAACCCCCCGCCGTAGCCATCTAATTGCGGACCCTTAGCGCCTTGATATAAAATATCATTTCCTAACCCCCCGCCGTAGCCATCTAATTACAAGACCTTTAGACGCCTTAAATCAGAGTATTCATTTCCTAACCCCCCGCCATCATCATTGCGGACCCTTTAGCGCCTTTATATAAAATATCCATTTCCTAACCCCCCGCCGTAGCCATCTAAATTGCGGACCCTTGAGACGCCTTTATATAAAATATAGTTTTGCCTAACCCGCGTCACCAGTATAAATAACCAGAACCTTTAGACGCCTTTATATAAATATTCATTTCCTAACCCCCCCGCCGTAGCCATCATTGCGGACCCTTTAGACGCCTTTAATAGAATATCATTTTAATCAATTTATTTCACTCATTGTAAAACTCAACATATTTAAAAAGAAGATAACTAAAACCAGTGTTCTTGAAAACATATTTTTATGCTTTGTATTGGTTTAAGAACCCAAACCTTATCTTATCTTTTATGTCATCCCGGTAAAAGGTAGCCCTACCTAAGTCAACAGTTTTACCCGGGGGTATATCTACTGTTAGAGCCAGGGATAGCCCTGCCTGTGTCGCCTTGGGTAGGACAGTAGTAGTTCTACCAAAGGGCAGAACAACAGTTCTACCAAGGGTAGGCCTACCTATCTTATCTTTTATGTCATCCCGGTAAAAGGTAGCCCTACCTAAGTCAACAGTTTTACCCGGGGGTATATCTACTGTTACAGCCAGGGATAGCCCTGCCTGTGTCACCTTGGGTAGAAAGGCAGTAGTTCTACCAAGGGGCAGAACAACAGTTCCACCAAGGGTAGGCCTACCTATCTTATCTTTTATGTCATCCCGGTAAAAGGTAGCCCTACCTAAGTCAACAGTTTTACCCGGGGGTATATCTACTGTTAGAGCCAGGGATAGCCCTGCCTGTGTCACATTGGGTAGAACAGCAGTAGTTCTACCAAAGGGCAGAACAACAGTTCTACCAAGGGTAGGCCTACCTATCTTATCTTTTATGTCATCCCGGTAAAAGGTAGCCCTACCTAAGTCAACAGTTTTACCCGGGGGTATATCTACTGTTAGAGCCAGGGATGGTTTTATGTGTGTCCTGGGAGGAAGAGTAGTCTACCAAGGGGAGGAAGTTTTCCAAGGGTAGGCCTACCTATCTCATCTTTGAACCCGGAAAAGGTAGCCCTACCTAAGTCAACAGTTTTACCCGGGGGTATATCTACTGTTAGAGCCAGGGATAGCCCTGCCTGTGTCGCCTTGGGTAGGACAGTAGTAGTTCTACCAAAGGGCAGAACAACAGTTCTACCAAGGGTAGGCCTACCTATCTTATCTTTTATGTCATCCCGGTAAAAGGTAGCCCTACCTAAGTCAACAGTTTTACCCGGGGGTATATCTACTGTTAGAGCCAGGGATAGCCCTGCCTGTGTCGCCTTGGGTAAGACAGTAGTAGTTCTACCAAAGGGCAGAACAACAGTTCTACCAAGGGTAGGCCTACCTATCTCATCTTTTATGTAATCCCGGTAAAAGGTAGCCCTACCTAAGTCAACAGTTTTACCCGGGGGTATATCTACTGTTAGAGCCAGGGATAGCCCTGCCTGTGTCACCTTGGGTAGAACAGCAGTAGTTCTACCAAGGGGCAGAACAACAGTTCCACCAAGGGTAGGCCTACCTATCTTATCTTTTATGTCATCCCGGTAAAAGGTAGCCCTACCTAAGTCAACAGTTTTACCCGGGGGTATATCTACTGTTAGAGCCAGGGATAGCCCTGCCTGTGTCACCTTGGGTAGAACAGCAATAGTTCTACCAAGGGGCAGAACAACAGTTCTACCAAGGGTAGGTCTACCTATCTTATCTTTGATGTCATCCCGGTAAAAGCTAGCCGTATCTAAGTCAACAGTTTTACCCGGGGGTATATCAACTGTTAGAGCCAGGCATAGCCCTGCCTGTGTCACCTTGGGTAGAACAGCAGTAGTTCTACCAAGGGGCAGAACAACAGTTCTACCCAAGGGTAGGCCTACCTATGTTATCTTTTATGTCATCCCGGTAAAAGGTAGCCCTACCTAAGTCAACAGTTTTACCCGGGGGTATATCTAATGTTAGAGCCAGGGATAGCCCTGCCTGTGTCACATTGGGTAGAACAGCAGTAGTTCTACCAAGGGGCAGAACAACGGTTCTACCAAGGGTAGGCCTACCTATCTTATCTTTTATGTCATCCCGGTAAAAGGTAGCCCTACCTAAGTCAACAGTTTTACCCGGGGGTATATCTACTGTTAGAGCCAGGGATAGCCCTGCCTGTGTCACCTTGGGTAGGACAGTAGTTGTTCTACCAAAGGGCAAAACAACAGTTCTACCAAGGGTAGGCCTACCTATCTTATCTTTTATGTCATCCCGGTAAAAGGTAGCCCTACCTAAGTCAACAGTTTTACCCGGGGGTATATCTACTGTTAGAGCCAGGGATAGCCCTGCCTGTGTCACCTTGGGTAGGACAGTAGTAGTTCTACCACAGGGCAGAACAACAGTTCTACCAAGGGTAGGCCTACCTATCTTATCTTTTATGTCATCCCGGTAAAAGGTAGCCCTACCTAAGTCAACAGTTTTACCCGGGGGTATATCTACTGTTAGAGCCAGGGATAGCCCTGCCTGTGTCACATTGGGTAGAACAGCAGTAGTTCTACCAAGGGGCAGAACAACAGTTCTACCAAGGGTAGGCCTACCTATCTTATCTTTTATGTCATCCCGGTAAAAGGTAGCCCTACCTAAGTCAACAGTTTTACCCGGGGGTATATCTACTGTTAGAGCCAGGGATAGCCCTGCCTGTGTCACCTTGGGTAGGACAGTAGTAGTTCTACCAAAGGGCAGAACAACAGTTCTACCAAGGGTAGGCCTACCTATCTCATCTTTTATGTAATCCCGGTAAAAGGTAGCCCTACCTAAGTCAACAGTTTTACCCGGGGGTATATCTACTGTTAGAGCCAGGGATAGCCCTGCCTGTGTCACCTTGGGTAGGACAGTAGTAGTTCTACCAATGGGCAGAACAACAGTTCTACCAAGGGTAGGCCTACCTATCTTATCTTTTATGTCATCCCGGTAAAAGGTAGCCATACCTAAGTCAACAGTTTTACCCGGGGTATATCTACTGTTAGAGCCAGGGATAGCCCTGCCTGTGTCACCTTGGGTAGGACAGTAGTAGTCCTACCAAAGGGCAGAACAACAGTTCTACCAAGGGTAGGCCTACCTATCTTATCTTTTATGTCATCCCGGTAAAAGGTAGCCCTACCTAAGTCAACAGTTTTACCCGGGGGTATATCTACTGTTAGAGCCAGGGATAGCCCTGCCTGTGTCACCTTGGGTAGGACAGTAGTAGTTCTACCAAAGGGCAGAACAACAGTTCTACCAAGGGTAGGCCTACCTATCTTATCTTTTATGTCATCCCGGTAAAAGGTAGCCCTACCTAAGTCAACAGTTTTACCCGGGGGTATATCTAATGTTAGAGCCAGGGATAGCCCTGCCTGTGTCACATTGGGTAGAACAGCAGTAGTTCTACCAAGGGACAGAACAACAGTTCTACCAAGGGTAGGCCTACCTATCTTATCTTTTATGTCATCCCGGTAAAAGGTAGCCCTACCTAAGTCAACAGTTTTACCCGGGGTATATCTACTGTTAGAGCCAGGGATAGCCCTGCCTGTGTCACCTTGGGTAGGACAGTAGTAGTTCTACCAAAGGGCAGAACAACAGTTCTACCAAGGGTAGGCCTACCTATCTTATCTTTTATGTCATCCCGGTAAAAGGTAGCCCTACCTAAGTCAACAGTTTTACCCGGGGGTATATCTACTTTTAGAGCCAGGGATAGCCCTGCCTGTGTCACCTTGGGTAGGACAGTAGTAGTTCTACCAAGGGGCAGAACAACAGTTCTACCAAGGGTAGGCCTACCTATCTTATCTTTTATGCCATCCCGGTAAAAGGTAGCCCTACCTAAGTCAACAGTTTTACCCGGGGGTATATCTACTGTTAGAGCCAGGGATAACCCTGCCTGTGTCACCTTGGGTAGGACAGTAGTAGTTCTACCAAAGGGCAGAACAACAGTTCTACCAAGGGTAGGCCTACCTATCTTATCTTTTATGTCATCCCGGTAAAAGGTAGCCCTACCTAAGTCAACAGTTTTACCCGGGGGTACAGCAACTGTTAGAGCCAGGGATAGCCCTGCCTGTGTCACCTTGGGTAGGACAGCAGTAGTTCTACCAAGGGGCAATGCAACAGTTCTACCAAGGGTGGATCAACTGTTCTACCCAAGGGTAGGCCTACCTATCTTATCTTTCATGTCATTCCGCCAAGGACTATCCCTACCTAAGTCAACGGTTCTAACCGGGGGTATATGAACTGTTCGAGCCAGGGATAGCCCTGCCTGTGTCATCTTCTAACCTCGGGTAGAACATACAGATACATAAGCCGAAAATAATTTTGTAGAATATCTTACTAAATCAAAATAACTGGATATACAGCGTGTGAAAATCAATTCTACTAAAATTTAAATAATACTGGATCCACATGAGGGGATATGTCGAAGCAAATTTAAGTGCCTATTTAGCAAATAGTTCTATGAATAAAGTGTGGAGATTCAATTAAATCGCAGGAATGCGATCTCTTAAGCTTTAGAATCCAAATCAATGAAATCTCAGCTGTACTTACTTTAAAATATTTCTGTCCGCTCTAAATCGCTGAGGAGACATTTCACGCCCGTCGGTACGTTCCCAGTTGTAGTCGTTCTGTTTCGGATTATCCGGTAGTGGGCAAACGATATCGGCACTGCCGTCAAGCATTATTTCTTTCCGTTCAATAGCTAAATTTTTCAAAATAAAGTTATTACTTTGGATACAATAAATTCAAAGTTGAAACCTTTTTAAGTTTAAGTGAAAATTTTAAGATTTCAATCAAAAGATGCGAAAATATAGTATAGTTGAATTAGAAAATTTTATAAACGTTTTGGTAACCAATAATTTTATACACCCTCTTAAAAATCACAGTCATATGTCATATACATATATATGTATTTATATTATGTATATATACACTGTGTCATACATTATCTGTGATCTCATTCACATACACATTTTAAGTGCGACAGTCCATCAATTTGTAATGTACGAATATCAAACATATTTTGTATGAAATTTTGTATGAAACTTTGTATGAAATTTTGTATGAAATTTGATGTAGTTGTTTTCTGCTTTGTCTTAATTGTGTAATTCGTCTATGAGAAAAATGCAATTGAGGTTGACCAGAATTTAACCTTTTATAGTATGTAATGTGTCGCATAATGTAATAATCTTCACATATATGATACATTATATGAATTTGTATATATATTGTATGCAATGAAACACACAATATGTATGAATATTAATACACATTTGTGTAAAAAACAGTATATGAGTTGTATAAATGTATATATATGAATGAAATTAAATATATCTAATATATGAATTTCCATATAATAATATAATTTCCATATATATATATATACATATATATATATATATATATATATATATATATAAATATATCTATAAATATATCTATTATTTGCATTTTCACACAAATTGTCTGCAAATAATTATGTTTTGTGTGAAATTTCATGCAAATTATACGAAATTTATGCTGCTGTGTGTAATTCCGTATTAAATTACATGTAACACATTACAAAATTCCTATGGGTTACAATTCACACAAATTACAAGCAATAAGTCATACATTTGTTTATTCAATTTAATACAAATTATGTTGATATTGTCACACATTTTGTGTACAAATTGACACACAGTCGTTGTAGTATTTGTTCGCCTTTATAATTGCCTCTATTTGTTTAAATTTCTATACAAAGCATATATAATTAGACAATATCAGCCAATAATTCAGCGAAATTACCATTAATACTAACGAAACAAAAAAATTAATCCCAAGAACCTACTGGCTAGGCTACAAGATGGCACTTTTTTGTACATAAGATGGGATGAAGCTGGAAACATTATCGAGAAATTACGTCACCTATCATACCATTTTGCCTAGGTACCGGTTCAATTATGAATATTCATTTGATATTAATTGCTATAAATATGTCTGGATGATGTTTGCTCGCTGATATGGAATAGTGGAACACAGAAACTGCAATACTGCACCATAAAAATTTATTTATTACAAGCAGACGCTATACAGCCGATATACGATCGAATAGAATCAAAGCAAAATCCCGTTAAGTTTTTACTACAAAATGCTATTCTATAGCGAGCAAATTTACTACAAAATCCTATTCTATTTACTACGAAATGCCATTCTATACACAGACACTATACGATCGAATAGAAAACAGCAAAATACCGTTACGTTTTTACTACAAAATGCTATTCTATTTACTACAAAATGCTATTCTATACACAGACACTATACGATATATGATCGAATAGAAAACAGTAAAATCCCGTTACGTTTTTACTACAAAATGCTATTCTATTTACTACAAAATGTTATGCGATACACAGACACTGTACGATATACGATCGAATAGAAAACAGCAAAATACTGTTACGTTTTTACTACAAAATGCCATTCTGTTTACTACGAAATGCCATTCTATACACAGACACTATACGATATATGATCGAATAGAAAACAGTAAAATCCCGTTACGTTTTTACTACAAAATACGATGGTAATATATTTAACCTATTAATAAAAGTCCAGCAAAAGAATCGAAATTTTAGACAAGAAAACCCGAAAACAATTTGTCCTAATTATGGCTACAAACGATTTTTAGAAAAACCATGTTGCATAGCTTAAACTTATAATATCTCGTTTAACGAAAATTTTAGGATATTTAAGTGTTCGGCAATCACCAGAAAATCTGATTGATGGTTTCTGTAAATTGTGTGGTATGATTAAATCGGTATGTATCGCTTGTTTCTAAAATCTAACGAACTGCAATCTGCCATTCGAACCGTAAAGATCGAAAATAAAGCAAGCAATGCATCTTAAAACAACGAAACAGGCTAAAAAGTGTTTTGCAAGCCTATAAATATCAAACAATAGGTATAACCTTTGTCGCACGAGTCCCTCACGGATACCACCGGTGCTTACCCTTGTCGCCAGCTCTTGGGCGAACAACTAAACCAATCGTGTCTGAGCCAACCCGTTTACGAGAACGACGGTCGGTACCAACGCACTCGTAAATTCCTTGGTGAGATTGTTTGAGCGGTGTGAGAAATGTTAAATTTCCACGATATTCATGCTGATGATGGGGTTGACGTTGAAATTGTCCTCCAAGGTTACTGGACTCGCGGCTGCTGAGTTTAAACCAACGGAGTTGTATGTTTAAATCTGGAAATAATTGCTTTCTATATTTAACAAATTTCTTGGTGAGATTGTTTAAGCGGTGTAAGAAATGTTAAATTTTCACGATATTCATGCTGATGATGGGGTTGACGTTGAAATTGTCCTCCAAGGTTACTGGACTCGCGGCTGCTGTGTTTAAACCAACGGAGTTGTGTGTTTAAATCTGGAAATAATTGCTTTCTAGATTTAACAAATTTCTTGGTGAGATTGTTTAAGCGGTGTAAGAAATGTTAAATTTTCACGATATTCATGCTGATCATGGGGTCTGCGCTGAAATTGTCCTCCACGACTACTGGACTAACCGCTGCTGAGTTTAAACCAACGAAAATGTGTGTTCAAGTCTGGAAATAATTGTTTTGTAGATTTGACGATATGTTTGAGACCATCACATAAATTTAAACAGTTTAATTGAGTCCCGATTCAACGTTTAATTTTTTTAAATATATGCAATATGTAAGATGTTGTTATTAAGGAAGGAACGTATTGTTTTTATATAAAAAAATAATGTTTGAATTGGACGAAAAATAGACATTAAATGGGGCGACCGACAGTCTGATACGTAAATGCAAGCCTAAGGCATTTTTTACATTGGGTCAGAACCGATTTGTTCTGATTCGATTTGAATTGATGTCATATTGCGTCCAAACTGACGATCTATGTGATCCTATCCGATGCGATACCATTTCTGATCACATTGTTTCCGATACGATTCGTTGTAATTAAATCCAATCAGATTTGTGGTTATACATTGCATCTGATCGCATCCGAGACGGCTAAACTTCTACGGATATCGGTTACTTCATATGCTTGTATTTTCCCAAACCATCATTACAATAGGTTTTGATAAAATTGTGAATGCTATATCGGATTGTATCAGATCGGACGGTAACGAAGCGGTTCGGATAGAAATACGAATAAGTTCTTAAATCGCTTGTCGAGAGCGACTATAAGATATCAGGACAGTTTGTAGCTATAAGTGAAATTTTATTATAAAGACAATCGAAGTAACAGCACGTGGCTAAGTTTATTTATATAATGCCATACAATGGCGGTGTCGGTGCTTTTCGGCTACTGTCCCAAAACTTTCTTGCAGATTGCCTCAGCTACCAGGTTGCCAACATATAATGAGGTGAGAACAGAATTACTAACAAAGAAATAAAGATATTGCTCAGTCGACGTAGGTGTTCTGGTAGCAATCCTAATCTACTTGTCAAAGGATTGGTGATGGTAACTTTCAGATATCATTTCCACATGTTTATTATATGATAGAGCGTTATACTTTTTTTTTACAAATTTGTCATTATTAATTTTGGTTATTAAGAGCAAGCATTTCTGGAATGAACGAGAGTTTCGTAGTGTGGTTGAATGATCGAAAGGTAAAATTCTGAATTTGAAAATTGAAATTCCTTATAACAAAATTTTGTTTTCACTCCCGGTAATTTTGCATTTCTGGGTTAGCAATGTGATATGTATGCAAAAAATATTATTAGATAAACTGATAATTTAATTCTAGATTTTAGATCGTAAGTGAAAAAAGTTGAAATACAAAATAGTATGCTTGTTTAACCTAAGTTTTTAACATAAATGTCTATAGGCCGTTTTGTGCTAGGTTTTTTAAGAATAATCTATTTTTTTGCCAGTACGCAATAGATTGATAAGTCCAAAAAGAAAATTCAATATCATCTAAGTTGATTCATTCTAACAATCTATACAACCAGGTTTACGATATATGTCGAAGCTAATGACAATAACTGACGGACAATTTACAGAGAATAGTGGATCTCTTGACATACTTTGAGGTAAGTTAGGACAATTTTGTAGAACGATGTGCCGCCGGTAATAAGATATCGTCCTCATGGCATATTATCATTGGTAACGACTATTGAGATTAGAGGAACCCAACTGCATATTTTTTCGTCATATGTACCCAGAAACCGGTGTTACCGAAGAATGATTATTATTGCCAGAGAAGTAAGTAATGTTAAGTTTTATTCCGAAAGGTAACTGTGCGTCGAACACGCATAAAGCTTTTTGACTTCCCAGTGGTTTTAAAACCAGTTTATGGTTTATCTGATTTAGATGCCCAGACTCTATTATGATGGGTGCTCTATTACGGATTTTTTCACATAAAAATAGAAAGTAATGGCTTGATTTTGAAAAGAATGGATTCAACTGTAAATGTATGTATATTGTAGTTCAAAGAATTTAGTTCAATGATTGCAATCTGTAGGTTATACATAAAATAAGTCAGCGCAAGCAAGCAATGCGCATATATAACAAGATACATCACAATGTTTTATATGTTTATTCAAGATTGCAATAATTGCAGCGGAGACTGCATAAGTCAAGCAATACAAGGGTACAGTGTTAGCTGCAATCCCATCTTTGTCCACATTTTCAAACAAACTAGGCATTCCCTTTTGTCGTAGCTTAAGTCTCAGCATTACAAAAAATGTTGGAATTCCTTTGTGTCGTAGCTTAAGCAACATCTGTGAGCTGCAATCCCATCTTTGTCCACATTTTCAAACAAACTAGGCATTCCCTTTTGTCGTAGCTTAAGTCTCAGCATTACAAAAAATGTTGGAATTCCTTTGTGTCGTAGCTTAAGCAACATCTGTGACCTGCAATCCCATCTTTGTCCACATTTTCAAACAAACTAGGCATTCCCTTTTGTCGTAGCTTAAGTCTCACCATTACAAAAAATGTTGGCATTCCTTTGTGTTGTAGCTTAAGCAACATCTGTGAGCTGCAATCCCATCTTTGTCCACATTTTCAAACAAACTAGGCATTCCCTTTTGTCGTAGCTTAAGTCTCAGCATTACAAAAAATGTTGGAATTCCTTTGTGTCGTAGCTTAAGCAACATCTGTGACCTGCAATCCCATCTTTGTCCACATTTTCAAACAAACTAGGCATTCCCTTTTGTCGTAGCTTAAGTCTCAGCATTACAAAAAATGTTGGAATTCCTTTGTGTCGTAGCTTAAGCAACATCTGTGAGCTGCAATCCCATCTTTGTCCACATTTTCAAACAAACTAGGCATTCCCTTTTGTCGTAGCTTAAGTCTCAGCATTACAAAAAATGTTGGAATTCCTTTGTGTCGTAGCTTAAGCAACATCTGTGAGCTGCAATCCCACCTGTCTTGAATTGTCCACATTTTCAAACAAACTAAGCATTCCCTTTTGTCGTAGCTTAAGTCTCAGCATTACAAAAAATGTTGGCATTCCTTTGTGTCGTAGCTTAAGCAACATCTGTGAGCTGCAATCCCATCTTTGTCCACATTTTCAAACAAACTAGGCATTCCCTTTTGTCGTAGCTTAAGTCTCAGCATTACAAAAAATGTTGGCATTCCTTTGTGTCGTAGCTTAAGCAACATCTGTGAGCTGCAATCCCATCTTTGTCCACATTTTCAAACAAACTAGGCATTCCCTTTTGTCGTAGCTTAAGTCTCAGCATTACAAAAAATGTTGGAATTCCTTTGTGTCGTAGCTTAAGCAACATCTGTGAGCTGCAATCCCATCTTTGTCCACATTTTCAAACAAACTAGGCATTCCCTTTTGTCGTAGCTTAAGTCTCAGCATTACAAAAAATGTTGGCATTCCTTTGTGTCGTAGCTTAAGCAACATCTGTGAGCTGCAATCCCATCTTTGTCCACATTTTCAAACAAACTAGGCATTCCCTTTTGTCGTAGCTTAAGTCTCAGCATTACAAAAAATGTTGGCATTCCTTTGTGTCGTAGCTTAAGCAACATCTGTGAGCTGCAATCCCATCTTTGTCCACATTTTCAAACAAACTAGGCATTCCCTTTTGTCGTAGCTTAAGTCTCAGCATTACAAAAAATGTTGGCATTCCTTTGTGTCGTAGCTTAAGCAACATCTGTGAGCTGCAATCCCATCTTTGTCCACATTTTCAAACAAACTAGGCATTCCCTTTTGTCGTAGCTTAAGTCTCAGCATTACAAAAAATGTTGGCATTCCTTTGTGTCGTAGCTTAAGCAACATCTGTGAGCTGCAATCCCATCTTTGTCCACATTTTCAAACAAACTAGGCATTCCCTTTTGTCGTAGCTTAAGTCTCAGCATTACAAAAAATGTTGGAATTCCTTTGTGTCGTAGCTTAAGCAACATCTGTGAGCTGCAATCCCATCTTTGTCCACATTTTCAAACAAACTAGGCATTCCCTTTTGTCGTAGCTTAAGTCTCAGCATTACAAAAAATGTTGGCATTCCTTTGTGTCGTAGCTTAAGCAACATCTGTGAGCTGCAATCCCATCTTTGTCCACATTTTCAAACAAACTAGGCATTCCCTTTTGTCGTAGCTTAAGTCTCAGCATTACAAAAAATGTTGGAATTCCTTTGTGTCGTAGCTTAAGCAACATCTGTGAGCTGCAATCCCATCTTTGTCCACATTTTCAAACAAACTAGGCATTCCCTTTTGTCGTAGCTTAAGTCTCAGCATTACAAAAAATGTTGGGGCGGGTGGCGGCCCTTGTGCTCTTCGCGCCCCTTTGCCTTTTCTTTTGCCTCCTTTGCGCTGCTTTGCTTTTTCTTTTGGTTGCATTACAAAAAATTCATTCCTTTGTGTCGTAGCTTAAGCAACATCTGTGAGCTGCAATCCCATCTTTGTCCACATTTTCAAACAAACTAGGCATTCCCTTTTGTCGTAGCTTAAGTCTCAGCATTACAAAAAATGTTGGCATTCCTTTGTGTCGTAGCTTAAGCAACATCTGTGAGCTGCAATCCCATCTTTGTCCACATTTTCAAACAAACTAGGCATTCCCTTTTGTCGTAGCTTAAGTCTCAGCATTACAAAAAATGTTGGAATTCCTTTGTGTCGTAGCTTAAGCAACATCTGTGAGCTGCAATCCCATCTTTGTCCACATTTTCAAACAAACTAGGCATTCCCTTTTGTCGTAGCTTAAGTCTCAGCATTACAAAAAATGTTGGAATTCCTTTGTGTCGTAGCTTAAGCAACATCTGTGAGCTGCAATCCCATCTTTGTCCACATTTTCAAACAAACTAGGCATTCCCTTTTGTCGTAGCTTAAGTCTCAGCATTACAAAAAATCTTGGAATTCCTTTGTGTCGTAGCTTAAGCAACATCTGTGAGCTGCAATCCCATCTTTGTCCACATTTTCAAACAAACTAGGCATTCCCTTTTGTCGTAGCTTAAGTCTCAGCATTACAAAAATGTTGGAATTCCTTTGTGTCGTAGCTTAAGCAACATCTGTGAGCTGCAATCCCATCTTTGTCCACATTTTCAAACAAACTAGGCATTCCCTTTTGTCGTAGCTTAAGTCTCAGCATTACAAAAAATGTTGGAATTCCTTTGTGTCGTAGCTTAAGCAACATCTGTGAGCTGCAATCCCATCTTTGTCCACATTTTCAAACAAACTAAGCATTCCCTT
>JASANE010008421.1:0-18401 GCA_030248225.1 Trileptium ribeirensis | reverse complement strand
GTATTGCTCTACGAGTACTGATCAATATCCTGATCCATCGCTTCGGACTTACTGTCGCTCGAACTGTACGACCAATAGGTAATCATTAGCTTCCCACATTGAACAAAATCGTCTAGCTTCAAATGACTAAGGCGCTTCTTGTTGGTTTCAAACCGATTGTTAGTAATAAAAATGCTTGCTGCATAACGTTTTGCAAGCGACTCAGACAGCAAAAAGTGCTTTTGAATATTATAAACCAACAATCCCTTCATTTCTTCAACAACTTTAAATATTTGGCGATAATTGTCAAACTGCCGCCGACAACTCTTAAGACGAACATACGTTTTCTCGCTCACGTCGTCGAGGTCTTTTCTTGCCTTTGCGGAGAAGTTTTTTACCCAAAAACTCACGAATAACAACATCGTCAAAATCGTAATATTTGTTAATGAAGTCTTCCAGCTCATCCTGGCGTAAATCTGTAGGCAACATTGTTCTTTCAAGTGCACCGGATTTTCCATGTAGCGTTCGGCTAGCGCGTACAACCGATATTGGTCAGCAACTTCACATTGGACACATTCTTCATCAGCCCACGCCAAAATGTCGTCGTTACCAAGGATTCCCCGACTCAATAGCCATCCGCATGCTTCATTTGCTGAATAGCCTTCAAGCCATAATTGGTAAATACTAGTGTCGATTAACGAATTGTTGGCCACCACAAAAACATCACACTCCATTGCCATATATTAATAACGATATGTACATGAACTTTTAAAGCAGTAACACACAAAAATACCGATTTTGAGTGCGTGGTGGATTGAAGAACTTATGTTCATTTTTTACCTATTTACTAATTACCACCTATCTACAGGAGCCCTACCCGCACAACACCACAATTTCACTTCAGACATTGTGGTTGATCTTACATCAGTAAGACACAAAAATACCGATTTTGAGTGCGTGGTAAATTGAAGAACTTATGTTTATTTTTTACCTATTTACAACTTACCACCACTACTACAGGAGCCCTACCCGCACAACACCACAATTTCACTTCACACATTGTGGCTGATCTTAAATCAGTAAGACACAAAAATACCGATTTTGTGTGCATGGTGGATTGAAGAACTTATGTTCATTTTACCTATTTACTACTTACCACCACTACTACTGGAGCCCTACCCGCACAACACCACAATTTCACTTCACACATTGTGGCTGATCTTAAATCAGTAAGACACCAAAATACCGATCTTGAGTGAGTGGTGGATTGAAGAACTTATGCTCGTTTTTACCTATTTACTACTTACCACCACTACTACAGGAGCCCTACCCGCACAACACCACCATTTCACTTCATACATTGTGGCCGATCTTAAATCAGTAAGACACAAAAATGTCGATTTTAAGTGCGTGGTGGATTGAAGAACTTACGTTCATTTTTTACCTATTTACCATCACTTCTAAACAGGAGCCCTACCCGCGCAACACCACAATTTCACTTCACACATTGCGGCTCTTTCATGATTTTATATAACATTAAGAATAATGCTACACTGTAACGCACGGCACAAAGTGTTGCTATAAATTCTACCTGCGAAGAATTACACTGAACACTTTAACCTAATTTAGTTCATATGAACATTTCAAATTTGGTGCAAGCACAATAACTCTACGGTATAATATAATACAAAAATGATTGTTTGCATGCTCTACAGTTTTTTAAAACTAGTTCAATTGCTCGTCAAGAACTAATTCTATCTCTACAGTTTAAAGTTACACTTAACAAACCATAATCCTCTCGCTTCGGAGTTCATCAGTATAATCCAGAGGTGAAATTTAATTTGGCATGTGCTGAATGAGTCAACGTAAATATGTTTAGAGACTATACAATTGCTCACAACAATCGATAGTCAAACTCTAGCGCTGTAGCGGTCATATTTGACAGTTTACAGGATCCCTAACGATAAGATGGATAATTCGAAATTCCACTTAGATAATGCCCGATGCTTAAGACTAATACCCTATGAGAGGTAAAAAGTGGTTCGATTATGTATGTAGGGATAGGAGGTCATGCTCACGCGACTGAATAACCGCCCGCCCCTAGGTAACAGCCGCCAAACACCAGGCTAAAACGAAAACGAAAATGGGCACACATCTGTGTCCAGCGGCTTATCTCCCAGTTGTCCGGCTCACGCCATAATTATTACGGGAGCCCAACACAATGCCGGTGAATGGTGGAATTTCATATGTTGCTTTCGACAACTGTGTCGTGAAGGAGTTATGACTGTTACGTACACTTAGCATTTCCAAGTGTCTGGCGGAAAACCTGAGCAGACAAGAAAAGGCAAAAGAGTAGGTGGAGATAACGAGAAGAAAAGTGTCCTGTTGTACAGCACACCGAAACTACTTGCGGCTTCCGAATTACCTTCACCTGCGCAATGTGACACAGAATCGTGCGCACACGCAACTTTTGATAGGTTTGAATCTGCTGGGAATTCCAGTATTAAAATTTGCGATTTGATGATGTTCAACTTATGCTCAAAACTGTATTTACAAAGTTGTGACTGCACTGCGAGATAAATTGTTCTATGGCCTACTGTATACTGTAACATTAGCAAACAAAATTACACTAAAATACATGTATATTCTTATTTAATCAGTTTTAATTAATTAGACCCGTGGTACTCATCTCTTCAGGTTCAAACTGGCCAAAAACTAGATTCAGAGTCTCTTCGAAAAGTAGAAACACTTGGCTTTTTTAATTAACTCTTAAAAAATTATGACTGTACACCCTATTACTTTTCACGAAATTTTGTAAAAATACAAATATATAAAAGTGCAATGGATAAGCAATAACAAGATGCGCACATTTTCTGGCTTATGTTAATGCACTGTGGCAGCTAATGCAAATGCGAATTACACTGGGAATGCTTTGGCGAACAATTTCACGACGCAACGCTTAGTAAACAATATTGCTCACAGTTTGAATAGCTAAGTATCATTGCACGATCAATGATAAAAACTATTGCACTGAAGTAGAAACCTGATCTTTTGTTTTGCATCTTAAAATCTTAAAAAGTTGTTACAAATACATGCTCGTCAATACATTGCACTTTACTGTTGTGTACGACGCGTGATTACCGCTGCAAATGCTCTCTAAATACCAACCAATTTTACCGTTGAGGAGGCGCATTCGACACATTGATGGGAAACGATTTGAGTGCAGAGTTCGCAGAACTCATACTGCAAATTGCGTGCAGAGTGATATATATAACTTGAACAACATATTACGTCGGCCCGTATTTTTATGAAAAAGTTGATAAAACTTGCCAATGCGCGGTGGTACAAAAGATAGATAACACTTACTATTCATTGCAATGAATGCAGGGAAAGTACAACTGTATTTTTACTGTCGGTGCGCGCTTTACACCAGAGCAGCAATTTCGCTTTTAGTTTTAGAACCTTTGAGCTATTGCGTACGGCTAAATATTAACGTATTAACTTTTTTGCATTTCGGGTTCCCCTATACGAACAACATAACCCTTGAAAAAATTATTTCATACAACTACAATGCTTTAGTAAATATCATTGTTGTCAAAAAGTGAAAAATTTTCTCTAAGAGTCACAAAATTAAACAGTAATTTCCCCGCTGCTCGGCAGAAATAGTCATTTATCGTAGAATATACCACAGTTAAAATATAAGTCAAATTCAACGCGTTCTGTATGTGAAAATTACATAACTAGATTTGCATTCGCAATTGCGACACTATTTCTGTTTGCAAATGAATTTACATTAGTGTTACAAATTTGCATAAATAAATAAATATGGTCACAAAGCTGGGATTACTTTATTGTTTAACGAAATTTTTAATTCAAACACAGAAAAAGATCTTCCTAGATATGTTTTATTACAAGATCTCGTTCTTACGTAAAACGTGTGCTTTTGCTCGTCAGAAATTTTAAACGCCTTTGTCTAACGTCAGGGCTGCGGCATCCACCCCCATGCACCCCAGGGGGCCTCAAGTTTCAAGGGGTCTTATGCCTGATGAAAAAATATAAAATTTATACATATTTACTGCCTTGGGGCCTCAAACACCGATCCTTATACTGTTTTATTGGGGGGTCTCTGACACCGACATGTTGGTTGGGCCTCGAATACCCAAATGTTGAGGGGGTGGACGCCCTTGCCGCGGCAGTGTCCAAAGCCACGCAATTCCTTAAAGCAATCGTTTGCTTGTTGGTGGATATTATTAACCGGGCCGTGTTTATAACACTGAAATTTTGAAAGACAAAGCAAAAGGTATAAAAACGAATCGTTTTGGAAATAAGACATATTGGAAAACTAAATCTCAATATGAATTTGACAGGTACATCTTTACAATGAGTTCGCAAAACTACTACCACGGAAACGAAATTCGCAAACAGAAATAGTGTCGCAATTGCGAATGCAAATCTAGTTATGTAATAATTCATACAGAACGCGTTGAATTTTGACTTATATTTTAACTGTGATTATTATATTACGATAAATGACTATTTCTCGAGCAGCGGGGAAATTACTGTTTAATTTTGTGACTCAAAATATTAGAGAAAGATTTTTCACTTTGACAACATTGATATTTACTAAAGCATTGTAGTTGTATGAAAAAATTTTTTCAAGGGTTATGTTGTACGTATAGGGGAACCGAATGCAAAAAAGTTAATACGCTAAGATATTTAGCCGTACGCAATAGCTAAAGGTTCTAAGAAATTAAAAACAAAGGTGCTGATATCTGGTGTATAAAGTTCGCACCGACATGAATTCAAAGGCGATAATCAGTTGTACTTCTGCATTCATTGCAATGAATAGTAAGTGTTATCTATCTTTTGTACCACCGCATTGGCAAGTTTTATCAACCTTCGTAGAAATACGGGCCAACGTAATGTGTTGTTCAAGTTTATATGTGTGCAGCTACTGCACGCAATTTGCAGTATGGTTACTACGAATGCACTCAAATCGTTTCGAGTGCAATGACAATGTCGAATGCGCCGTCCGTGCAACGGTAAAATTCGTTGGTTATTAAGAGCATTTGCAGCGGTAATAGCACGTGGCTACGCAACAGTAGAGTGCAATGTATTGACGACGTGTATTTGTAACGACTTTTACATTTTAAGATGCAAACGAAAGATCAGGTTACACACTTGAGTGCAATAGTTTTTATCATTGATCGTGCAATGATACTTACTATTGCAAACCGTAGAGCAATATTGTTTACTAAAGCGTTGCGTCCGTGAAATTGTTTTCGCCAAAGCACGTTCCAGTGTAATTGGCACATTTGCACTAGCTGCAGCAGTGGCATTAACATAAGCCAGAAATGTGCATCTTGTTATTGCTTATGCCATTGCATCTGTGTGTTGTATTTATAATTTTCGTGAAGGTGATGGGGTGGTTGCACAGTCATAATTTTTAAGAGTTAATTAAAAAGCCAAGTGTTTCTACTTTTTCAAAGAACTATTAAAATCTAGTTTTTGGCCAGTTTGAACCTGAAGATGGTGCCACAGGTCTAAGCAACTAAATGGCACATCGTCAGGTGTTTTGATTTGAAACTGAATTGATAGATATACATGTGTATTTAGTGTAATTTTGTTTGTCAGTGCGCAGTATTATACAGTAGGCCATAGGAAACAATTTATCTCGCAGTCATCGCAACTTATAAATCTTATTTACAGTTTTGGGCATTTAATTTGAACGTCGTGGATCGCAAATTTTAATACTAGAAGCTGCGATTTGCGAGAACAGTCAAAGTTAGTGACGCTACTAGGAATGGATCCGTGTCATGTTGCGTGACGGGTCTGCTTCGGAAGCCACAGATACTTTCAGTACTGTACTAAACACAACAGGACAGCTTTTCTTCTCGTTATCTCCATGTACTCTTTTGCCTTCTTCCTTGTCTGCTCAGGTTTTCCGCAGAGACCTTTGGAAATGTAAGTGTACGTAACAGTCGTAACTCCTTCACGACAGTTGCTCGAAACTCGTAATATGAATTCCACAAGAGTGGATTAATATTAGCGGCATTGTTTTGGGCTTCGTAATGAAACACGTTTATGGCGTGAAGCCCGACAACTGGGAGATAAGCCGCTGGACAGCAGATGTGTCCATTTTCACTTCGGTTTTACCTGCAAGTGCTTGGCATGTACCTGCGGGATAACAGGGTTGTTCAGTCGCGTAACGCTGTAAACCTATATCCCTACATACATAATTGAACCACTTTTACCTCTCATTCCCTATCGCCCAACCAATCTCATTAAGCATTCCGATTTTCCATTCTGTTATTAAGAAGTATTGTCTCATTCAGTTACACTTTGGATTTAGGGTTTGCGCGTGTTAGTGTTGAAATTATTAATACTATATATTTAATGGGGCATTTAGATTAAATTGAGTGCAGGCTGACTTAGGATTATCCAGCAGTCTAGCGGCACTATCACATTGTCCTACAACAGTGAAAGGCAACTGTGAAGACATAAATAGCAGCTTAGCGATACTGTCAGGTTTTGCACAAGATTGAGCTCAGACTCATGCATCTATCCTGTATAGTCCGGGCTCATCGTATATGGTGTAATACTGCATGAGGTATATTGTTAAGCTTGGGATTCTGCCAAATTTTGAATTTTCAAGTTGGACAGCTGCCATATCTTGTGGTTTGCTAAAATTTGAATTTTTAGCGCTGGATAGCTTCCAAAATATAAATTAACCGCGTTGGACTGCTGTCGAACTGTCAAAATTAAAATTTACCGCTTTCAGTGGCTGTCAAAATTTGAATTGTCCACGCTGGACAACTGCCAAAATTTGAATTTTCTACGTTGGACAGCTGCCAAAACTTGAAATTCCCGCGCTGAACAGCTGCTAAAATTTGAATTCATCTCGTTGGACAGCTGCAAAAATTTGAATTGCCTCCACTGGACAGCCGCCAAATTTTGTATTTTGCTTAAATTTGAATTTGTCGCGCTGGAGAACTGCCAAACTTTAAATTTACTGCGTTGGACAGCTGCCAAAATTTGAAATTCCCGCGCTGAACAGCTGCTAAAATTTGAATTCATCTTGTTGGACAGATGACAAAATTTGAATTTATTCCACAGGACAGCCGCCAAATTTGGTATTTTGCTGAAATTTGAATTTGTTATTAATTTGGAGAACTGCCAAAATTTAAATTTACTGCGTTGGACATATGCTAAATTTTAATTTACCGCGTTGGACAGCTGCCAAAATTTGAATATACCGCGTTGGACAGCTGCCAAAATTTGAATTGTCATTAATATATTAATAAATATATTACATAATATAAAAATTACGATATATGTCGTATTATAACTATTTATAACAGTCAGGCGACACAGGTAAATTTGCCCCACGTGGTTCCGCCTAAATGCCACATCAATATATCCAAGAGTTTATTATTTGTTGAGAAGGCTATGCCACTCTTCGAAATTACGACATAAACCCGTCGGGCATGACGTGGTCCATTTCGATCTTAGCCCGTGGTCCTGGGGCTTAACCACTCATCGTCGGGGTAATGGTATAATAGACAAAAGGATGCGGTTCTACTAATTATGAAGTTTGGTATGAAGCGATCTCCTCACCACGAAACCAAAGAAAGTATACAGAAAAATTTTTACAAACGACCGCTCCTAATTTTTCGCGGGGGGGGGGGGGGCTGTCGCAACAACTTTTTGTCTAGGATAGCATAACGCCTGAAAGGAATGGGTTACAAGCTGAGAACCAGGAGAGTCGAAATGGATCGTCATAATCGATGCGTTTATATAATGATTTCGATGTGTGTGAAAGTCTTAAAAAATCATAATTTCTTTATATAACTTGGTATGTTCACAACACTGTACAAGAATTATATTGTGAGCCATTAGAGTACGACATAGACCGGTCGGAATCGGAATGTTTTGAGTTGCGAAATTGACCACATAGATAGAAAAATTCCGGAATGTGTTTACATATAATCCCGAGGTACTGAGGGATTCTGTGACCTGGTGGATGGTCATGCTCTTGACCCGCGCGTTGGCACGCCGGAAGTCACCATAAAGTTGATCAACGACCCATTGCGACTCTGGAATTATAAGTACGACATTTTTTTTATTTTAATCCATGATCTTGTCCATTGTTTCTTCATTTTAAGTTTTGCGAAAACGTTTTAAAAAAAATTTTGTTCTTCGAAATGTATGCGCTCCGTAATATGGCAGATGTGTTCTTAAAATGTGCAAAATGCCCATTAAACTACAATGTTTAAGTTTTGAAATTAGCATGTTTAGTCTTTTGGCTAAATAATGCCGATAAATGAGTCAGATTGTCCGAACCTCTCTGTATCACGTGATAAAAATTTTAAAACGATAAGACCAAAATTTTCGAAAAAACTTAGTAGTTCACTTTAATTTTCTGTCTGTTCATTAATAGTTGGTGACGCCAAATGGGTGTGCCTACGCAAATGGGTGTGCCTAAATTGTTCTCACATATTCAGCAGTTTTCCAACACGTTTAATATTTTCAGATTCGCAGAATTATTACACTGGATGTTTTGTATTTGTTATATTGCAACCACAACAGACATTGCCTACAGCTGTTGGTTTTCGATTAAATAAGATTTTGTTACCAAATCGAACATCAAGCGTGGCGTTGCAAGAATCTCGGAAAACGTGTCGCTGCGCGTCACTGACTGTGTAATTTGTATGCTGTGCTAGCAATTTTGTAAAACCAGCTGCTTTTTTTGATATTTTAGTTAGGTGTGTATTGTTGCATGTCAAATAAAATTAACATATTTCGTCTGTTTAAATGCTGAATGTCATGGACAGCTCAATGAACCTATTGCTTCACACTCACCACATTGTAGTGAAACAAATTGGAATTTTTATTCATAAACTTTTGACTGCCCTGTGTAGCTGTCGCCGCGTTCGAATTGCGCTCAAGTATAACATATTCAACGTCCAAAATTTATTGAAGAGTAGCAGCGAGAGTAATTAATGGTGCTGTCTGGAAGATGGCCAGTGTCTGGTTGATTTTTTGCGTTGTGTTTTTATACTCGTATCGCAGATTAAAAGCTGAATTGAACATAGTTTCTGTTCGGGCTCTTGGTTGTCCAATGCTGGATTTACCTTGGTTCCTAATCTTGAAAATATGAGAAATCACGCGCTTTGTTTTCACTTAGAAGTGCCATGTCAATTGTATATTAGATGAATTTTTTGTGAGTTGTCTCACATACAGCTTAAGAACTTTATAGCATATGCTTGCCAGGAAAGCTTTCGTGATTTCTAGTGATCACAAGCCGCAAGGTATAACTAAAAATGTAAAAAAAAATTTTGTATTTTTTCGAAGACCGCGCTTTTTCTACATCGTTCTGCGACGCGAGATTTCAAGATGTGCATTTATTCGACGGAAACTATGTTGCACGTTCCGGACCAAATTTTACAGAATGTGATGGTACCAAGAAGTTTACAAAAGTAGGGATGGGTCTCTTTGCAGACTACTCTCGTTTTTTTATTCAGTTGGCTACATAACTCCGCTACTGTTAACCATTATTCTTAATCGTTTTCAGATTGTTTTCCCCGGCAATGTTGGCAGTCGTCGGCGGCGGAGCAACCGCGTGGTTTCTGAACAGCGGAATTTTTTTGTTTTGTCTTCATGCACAACATTTATGATTGGTGTGGTTCTACAGTTCGTCCAGCCAAAAAATTACAAAGTTTGATTCAGCGGTTATTTAGTTTACTCCAATGCCACGCAGCTGCAGATGAACAATTAATGGTTGTAATTACCTAAGATAAACCCAATAGTAAAAAATACACCATTTGTTAGCATGATTCTAGGTTTTAGATTTCTGCTAGGGTACCAGTTAAGTACTTGAATTGCATTATATGTCGTGGGAATGCTTAAAATGTTTATTGAATGAAGCCATATTTAATAGTAATCTTACGCAGCCGCGATTTTTCGAAATTAACTAATGAGTTTAAAGTACCGCGGCGGTGTTGTTTGCCTGAAGCAACGCGGGTTACCACTATGTGCATCAGATCGGAACGCCTTGGTGTTGTGAGTATGACAGTATAGTGTGTAAAAACAGAGAGAGTACATGTGAAACTGTTACGTATTTCTATAACGGCGGACGGTTTTTGTTACAAGCGAAATTTGAAATTTTTTAAGCGCTTCTATTGAATACAAAAGCGAGGAATGCTTTAGTAATGTGTTTTTTGTGAAAATTATATTGCAATTTTTGTGGCATTTATCAATGAGTGAAGGTTTACATTGTTTCTAAACATTTGTATAACACTATAGGCGATCCAAAATCGAATTAAATGATGTAAATTTTGATACAAAAAATAAAGCTGCGTAAATTAGATAATTCATTCCTTGTTTTAGTGCTTTAAAGATTACATTACACATAAATTTGTATTAAAGGTGTGTTATATTTAAATTTCAGTTAGCCTTAAAAGCCAAAACATTGATAGAAAGCTCAAATACATGTTAGTAAACGATTTAACACGCAACAGACTAAGTAATCTTGCAAACAATCTTTTGTTTACTATAAGATTGTCTATTGAAAAAGGCAAATCTATGAAATTAGATTTGGTTCAGCACAAGTAACATTTGAAAAAGACCAAATAATAATACAATTTCCTACGTTTTCCATTCAAAGATTTGATCAGCTTCTGATGATATTTTGAACTTTATAGACCTCAAAATTTAAGCGTGCGAACGCCGTTTTCGTTTGAATTTAGTTATAGCGTTGTTATGTCTTCCGGTATTTCACGATAGTCATTAGTTATTGCTTGTGAATAGCCTTCTATTTTATGCGGTGTGTTTAAACATGCATTTAACTGTATTTCAAAAAGAAACGTGTTCACTTTATAATGCAAAACATGCGAAAGATTGGCCACAGGCGGTGTAAAGCATTAGGAGCATTCAGTGTACATAAGGAATGATAAATTTTATATACGGCAAAAATATCTTAGATTCGGATACTTTGGCTCTCTGGTCCCGAAATACCAGAACAGATTATAATTTCTAAAAAACTGTAAATAAAATATAATGGCAAACCTTTTTTATTGTGTGGCTTCCGAAAACGGAGTTTCTCGGTCTAGGCTTAGAATAACCACCCCTCGGAATCTCCGGACATCTTGGTTAATTTAAATGTCGTATAGTACTGCTGTCAGATACATTACATCGAAAAATTCAGGATTTTATAGATTAGTCTGCGCTGAGATTTCCTAACTTTAAGAATTCAATAAGATCAGTGTATATTCGGGAGTTGTATATAAGATTGTCTGTAGTTCATATTTTAATACATACCTAATTGTAATAATGAATGTGATGATACGTTTTGTACCGAATAAAGTCGTTTTCTTAAAGAATGTTCATGAACTTAAAAGTTGGCACATCCGTGTATTTTTCTAAAATGCAAGCGGTAAGGTAATACTCGCCTAGGAAATGCTAACAGATTGCAAAAAATATTATTGCCAGTAAGACATCAGTACTATATAGAACGTAACAAATGAGCGCTCAGAAATAGTAAATTTAAAATTTTTTTGCTCCGTAACGTACGGTCGTGCTACTTCTTGGTGTTTCTACTAGCGCAGAGTACCCCAAAACTGTTACAACAAGCGGCAAATATCCATAGTTATCTTTTAATCCTTGCGTTCAACCATCGCTATATTAGGTTAAAAGCATAACCTATTTGTTATTACGTTATGAGCTAGAACTGATTATTCCGAGTTTTAGGTTGAAATCGTCTCGAATATTGTCCTTTTTGTATATTACATAGTAACCGATAAAGCGTCCAGATAAAAATTTCCATATCACAGCTGACCTGAACTATTATGACGCCAGCTCGAAAAATTTGAACCATAATTTTTTGCAACTGAATGAGAGGGTGAAAATTACCTATTTTGATTTAAAATTTCGTGAATATCGATGTCTGCATTATAGTTTTGATAAATGACGATGATTTCGTTCAAATTTTGTGCTGTTTCTGATGGGCAAATGTTATTGAGTTCCTATCGGATTTAGACACGGCTACTAAACAAGCGGTGTAAATCTTTTTTTTTGCACTATAAGCGATGCTGCTATCGTCATTATATTGATAAAAACCTGTTTGCCTTAAAGTGGAGCTTTGGATGATTGATATCCATTAATTGAGCTTACCAGTTATTCGTTTCTTTGCATTTAACTACTATTTATGGTTTGTCTAGATAGGTCAAGATAAAAAACAAATAATGGCGTTTAACTCAACGGTCTTAGTGTATCATCCAGCAAGTGGGGGTATGTGATATAAACTGCATTAAACACAGAAGGTATGGATATTATAGGTACAAAGTTTTCCTGCATCATAAAGCCTTGGCCCTTATCCTTTGGATTCATTTTATCTTTTGTGTATCATGAATGCGTCTACATTGGATGCACTTGTGGCTTATATAGAACTCGAAGAACAAAACCTTCTAAATATTGCTAACAATATGCTGTTGAAAGTGCCCTTAACTACTGAATGCGCTAATTTTGTTTTATTAATCTGCAGGTATAAAAAATCTAAGACTAACCTAAACCATTTGTAGCTGGCAATTATTATATTGCGACTAGCCTGGTCGCTGACGGTACTGTATTGCTTGTTTTGAGTGAACTAAAACATTTGCACATTTCACTGCAAACGCAATCTACATCGAATTATTTGGACCGCGCTCCTGGATTTGTTTTCCGGGAACCTTGTTATTCTACATATATCACGATCGATACCGACGCCCAGACGGAATTTATTTTTGTTTCGCGAATTGGAAGTTGATAGATTTTACTTCCTGATTGTTGGTGGATTACACATATTCTAAGAAACCGGTAAGAGATATGATACATCGAGTTGTTGACTAATAAATTGTTTAAGTAAACCTTGCCTCCGACACGATCAAGTCTCAAAAAATAATACTGCAATTGCCTACAATATTTTCGGCAGATCTTTGTTGGTTTTAAGCTTAAGCCTTTCAGTTCTATTAAAAATGTATATATCTGAAGATACCATCCCAGTTACATTAGTACAATTTTCCTTTAGGAAGTAGTGCTTTTGATATTCGAATCAATACTTGAATATGTAAAAAATATATGGATAGGTTAAAATTAATTAGATAAATTTCGGCCCATGTAAGCTTTCCCAGATTGTCTCCAGCTACCAGGGCATGTGCAGGCTAAGGAATGATATGTACGCTGCTACTGCGACTGAGGTGAGATTTCATTCTGACGACAGGATAACCCTTCGGTTCAAAGATCAGTTAAACACTGCTCTGTTGGTGTTCAATATGAAGACGCGCTAGCGATGTAACTCTTGTTTTATAAAATAGAGAAAACAATGTAGCTGCTTCCAACGTAATGAAATGTATGCTATTTTTTCTTCTTAAGTCGGCCTATAACTAAGCTTAGCTTCTCGAATTAAGTGAGCTGCATCTTACATAGGCCGCAAAATAGAGGACTGCAGTAACTAACGGTATTGTTTCGTTGGCAACGATGATTCTGTCAGTTTTATATAGGCATTCGAGATGTAGTGCATACATAAGAAAATTCATATATATATAATACTTTGTTGAATGCGCATGTTTGCGAGTCAGTTTGTTACGTTTGTCCTGTATCACGGTACATGTGGCCTGTACAGGACTCGGCTTAAAATAGTGCTAGTAACAAACATGTTAATTTTAATATATTTTATGAATGATTTAATTAATGATTTGAAAGCCTTAGGTTGAAACCAAATGATAATGCTCCTTCTGGCAGTGTCTTTAGTTGAAAGACAACTAATCCTTAGTGGTATATTCTGTTGTCAAAGAAAATGTGTTGTACTCTTTAATCGATCAATATGTATTATTATATCACCCCTTGTATTTGAAGCGCATTTGCTTTATTGTCGACTAATGCGTCATTTACAGAAAAGTGCGCGCACGAATTGCACACCGTAAGCTATTGCAACGACGATATTGTATGGAAATAATATTGCAGTGGCGTTACGTTGGTATAAACATTGTATCACTGATAACGCAAGCTAAAAACATTGTTGATACCATAACGTTGGATTTATTGCGCTTTCAATAGCACAAACTAAAAACAACGCTGCTTTAATAACATGGTTTGTTTTGCACTGTCAATACCCAAGCTAGATTATTGCTGCTACAATAACATTTGTCTCAATTGCACGACTGCGGAATCGTCGTTTTATTGGTGCATCAAAGCCAGCTAGCTGTTATTCTAGCAACAATATAACATTTGGAAACAATAGTGCAACAATAATTATTTTGAAGCCAAAAATCAACAATGGCAAAAACAAGGGGAAAATTGCCAAAATACATGGGAATATTGACAAAAAATTTGAGTCTCATTAATTTATGCTCCATGCGATCTTCGCCATGGCACCCGGCTGATCAAACAACCGCAACCCTCATCTGAGATTTCGAAGCTCGCCCATATGGCTGTGCAGAACTTTATATAACACAACCACGGCTAAGTTTACTAAAACCTAACCTCGGCTTTGCAAATTTATATTATATTAGCGCGGAAAACTATTTTGTTTCAAATTTATTGCACTGATCGATATCAACTTAATTTTACACTGCAATTAATGACATAGTCAACGATGGTAAAATCTATTGAATAAATGAAAAGGAATTGAGTTGCGTGGATAGGTTCTTGAAATAAGTTGTGCTATAATATCATCGGCATTAAGAATTTAAAACATGATACAATCGTATTAGAACTAAAAGCTGCATGAAAATTTTATTGCATCAAAACGTTATTGTATAGTAAATTATTTCGAGCTAAGCTGGTTTTCGAAAAAATCCAGATGTTTTGGAATGTTTTCCTAAGCCCTGAACAAGCGTCTTATAATTTTCAAAATTACAGCATTGTGAATTTCATTTGAAAAAACTCTTATTAAATGAATATGTGTACATAAGTCGTTAAGTCAATATCGATATTGAGACATCAATTATATACAAAAATAGTTTACGCTATCAAAATTTTGCGTTAACAGCATTGGAATACGCGAAGTGGTGTGATGTAATTGAAATGACATTAATTATAATGAACGAATGATATGCAATGGAAATATAGTTTTCATTATAGAATTATATACAGCATGCACACACCGGTCAGTGTAACAAGTTAATTTTGGGTTAAACACGACACTTGCAATACTCATTTTGCGTCTTCTGACTTGGTAGTACAGAAATATATTACATTAGCGCTTGTGAAAAACAAAATAAGGTACATATATAATACCAAGAGTGAATTATGGAAGAGTATGACACTTCCTTGCACTCATATATTAGCCCACATTTGATGATACGGGCGTTTTCGGTCTGACCCCCCAATTTCTGGGGGGTCAAGATGCCCAGACCCCCCAGTTTCTGGCAGAGGGAAGTATGTCGGACCCCCTTGGTTATTTTTTTGGGTTGGGGGCGGTAGGTCGGACCCCCCAATTTCTGGGGGGGGGGGGTAAGGCCGAAACCGCCCGCGTCACCAAACACGGGCTAACATGTGAGTGCAGGGAAGTGTCATACTCTTCCCTAATGCACTCTTGATAATACCAACTCAACATGCGCATTAATTTTATACGTATAATTGACTCCATCATTGAGGTGTTCAAGAGAAGTGTGTGATTGTATAACAACGTCTACTATGCAAAATGTCGACTGATGGCTATATCCTATAGAGTTTCACCTCCCTTATTAGAGATTCAAATGCATATTCGAAATTATTCCTGATTTGCTGCTTTCGAGGTGGCGTGGGTTTTTGTATACTGAAAGAGAGTTTTCTCCAGGTGTTGTAGATATCGTTATGCCAGTGTCACAAACACCCGGACTTAAGCTTAGTGTATATCTCATATAAAAACTTATGCTTAGACAAAAGTATATCGAGAACATGACATGCATTACTTATGCGCTTCTCAGGGCTCTCTTTCTCTAAAGGAAAAATAGATAAAAATTTTGATAAGATTGTGCGAAACTTCCAAAATTCGGAAGAAAATGTGCAAATATTGTTGGAATATTTTGACCAATTTGGAGACCTAAAAATTTCAAAATTTTATCCTCTCGCTGACCATCACCCTGCCCACGACCGGCTGATTTCCCTAAAAAGGACCATCCTTCCTCACCCGAGGTACTCACTGTCAACCTGAAACTTCGAGGCTCATCCACGTATGAGTGTATATATACGTATTGTTGCTATAATTGAAACACATTCCAATTGTTGTTTCTTTACTGTAAAATAATTACCGCTGCAACAATGTTTGCAAACGTTATATTGTTCCTACAGTTGGCTGTGATGTACCAATAAAATGATGATTCCGCTGTCATGCAATAGAAACAAATGTTATTGTAACAGCAATAATCTAACTTTGACTATTGATAGTGCAAAGCAAACCAAAGTAATTGTGGCAGCGATGTTTTAATTTGTGCTATTGAGAGCGCAATAGAATCCAATGTTATAGTATCAACAATATTTTTAGCTTGCGCCATTAATGATACAATGTTTATACCAACGTAACGCCAATGCAATATTATTTTCAAACAATATCGTCAATGCCATAGCTTGCGGTGTGCAAATCGTGCACGCACTTCTCTGTGAACAATGCATAAGTTACGATCGAGTGTTTGGAGGGACACTTAGTAAATTATTGAATCGAAGTAGGCAGTTCCCACTGCGAGTACTGATAAAATCTTGAACATTTTTACATTCACAACTAGCTGCCTAAAACGCGTGACAAGAGTGTCGCATCGGAAAATTTCACTATAAGGATTATTTTATCGCAATTTAGAACTTTGCTGAATAATGTTTCCTACTCAAACACAGTTTGGTGGTCCTTACATCTTCTCAGAATTTAGGAGAGTATTTAGGATGGGATATATATAAAACACAAAGCCTAATACAGTTGGTTAAACATTATTACAATCATAAATGAAGCCATGCTTTACCCACTTCAACGCCGCATCCGTGAGATTAAATTTCCAACCAAAATAATGTTTTTAGCTTTACGATCTTTAGCTGAAGTTTACTAATTGAAAGCTGTAGGCATTTGTATTACACGATAAAACTGGTCAAGGATTATATTTCTGCATGGCTTAAGATTAACAAGATTGAGCGTTGAAGTTTAAAACATATTTCATATCGCATGTCTGGTGTTATAAAAATCTATGATGTCCCGTTTTCATAATAGTGAACGGTACCTTTAAATACTTATTTGGTTGCAGATGGGGTCTCTCGTAGCTTTATGAAAAGCACATGAGCATCGCATTGAAGTGCAATTTAACTGAACTCCATCTTAGCAGCATTACTTCCTACTATTGTAGGGTTGTCATATTTGTGCGTCGTTTCTTCTACGACATTTTTGCACATCTGGCAAAAGGATATTCTATTTTATAAGCTTTCGGAATCTCTAATTATTGAGTTTTATTTTAGGGTTTCTCTATTCTAGGTCTTTTTCCAGATTGCTGGTGTACTATCAATTCCTTGGAATTATCTGTTTTCGTTCAATACATTTTGGATTGGCTTGCTTGACCGTGATTATTTGTCTTAATTCTGGTTGTACAAAGACGATAAATTTGCTGTTTGTCAACGGTGCACGCGATACAAGATTTATTGATATCTGTGATGGTGCTTGATCGGCGTTGGAATATTTTGCGGATAACCGGCACCAACGTAAGCATATTCCATAATTATATAGTTTTAATCATGTTACGATAAAGATTCCAAAATATATATTTTATTGCGATCAAGCTTACTATCTGTTGCGTATCTATGCATTCTAACTTTTCACCTCATAAAGTCTAGCAATAGAACTAAAAGTGTTAATTTTTTTCTAGATGAGCCCACTCCTAACTAACATGCTCTTCAGTATAAGGATAAATTTGGAAAATATTATGTGTTTGTGAATGTATATGAATGCTATATAATTTCGCACGCTTGTTTTCCCAGATCGTTTTTTAAACCTTGCTTAAAGTAACTTGTTTTCTGGTGTTTGTTTTGTTATATGCCTCTGTAAATGGGCTGCTCACATAACAGTAAAGTAGCTAAACTTATAGTCTTAAAGTATAGATGGCCTTAAAAATATAATCCAAAAAAGGTTTTTCGAAAATTTCAACTGATTTCAAGCGGATCAATTATCGAGCGTTATTAGACATTAGCAATGCCGGTACATGTGGCGTATTCAATATAACGGAGTTACAACCGAATCATGATGCAGTCCTTTTGATACCCCCCAAAATTCATAGCACTGTGTTGCACTTCACTGAGCTCCACTGGTCGCTACATCTGTAGTAGAAAGAATGGGTTTCTTGTGATGATTTTTATTCACTTTGGTTATATAAATCAGCGAAGCGAGCTAATTTGTCTCATTTTAATTTATGTCATTGTCGGAGATACGTTGAAAT
>JASANE010008418.1:0-60672 GCA_030248225.1 Trileptium ribeirensis | reverse complement strand
ATGTTGTTTCTCGTTCAGTTACGTACTGACTATGTATGTTAGAGATTTAAATATTTAACAAGCAGTCATTAAAGACAAAAATTTCTTGCAGACGTTTTCAAGAAGCTAAAATATCATATAGCCGTCCATAAGAGATTTTAGTTTCTTGTAGACGGTTGTTAGAGACAAAAGTGCCCACTTTTTGCACTCATTATTCTGTGAAACCTGCATTATTCCAGTCACGCCTTTATTTTAGATAACTCCGCTCTCTACGCCCGCTTCGTTTCAGTTATCAATTATCCAGCTACGCCATTATTTCAGACGCTTCGTTTCAGTTATACATTATTCCAACTTCATTCCATTGGGTTTAAAATGCCCGATTAATTTCTGGGTTATTGGCAGTCTCAGGTTAATTATAAGCCTAATAAAGTTGTCGCACGTTACTGTGCTATCTCGTGTCAAAAGCGACGGCAGATATACGACCCGATACTTAGGGTTAATTGTATATACCATTCGACGCTGGACGTGATGCTTTCAAAATACCGCAACAAAATGAATTTTACATAAATGTTGCTTAGATTAGTTGCTGGGATTTCGCCACTCAAAATAGGTCACGGTTGGATCAAGGTAAATAAGCTGTATTATATAAAACTTAACGCTTTACAAGACCTTATGTTTAGCTCTGTTTTGTAATGTTCTTCAGAGAACACTGGTTCGCCACCGGCGCCGCTGCTATATGTGGCAGGACTACAATAATTCTTAAGATCATAATATTCTGTGAAAACATCAATGAAGTAGACCCATTTAATCGATTGCTACACTCGGCAACAGCCGAAATCGGCCTTATTCTTAGCTTAAAATAGTTCATTGCTTTATAGCAAAAATAGTTATAGTAAAAATATTTAAAAATATTAAAAAATAGTTCCTAATCTAGGAATTGTACCGATTGATGTGCGTTATTTATCACGTCAAAACATAGAGAAATATGTCACATTTGCTAACCGTTTTCTGCGTTACATGGTGTTAAAAAAATTTTGCATAATGTAATGGACCCTAAAATATTCCGAGTTTTCACGAAAATTTAAAATATAGATCATATATTTTCATGATATAAAATAAAGACTTACATATATGTGCTCGTTTACAGTTACAGTAAACATTGTCATAGTTTGTACAGTATTGTCGTACTTTCACTGTAGTGTTTTACTAACCATTGTTATTTTGCAATTATATTTTATGTTTTGTTGATTTATTCTTTGTAAGCACATTAGGGTACAGGACATTTACGTCAAATGCTTATTTTTCTTAAGACAACAGCTTCACTGTAGAATAGAATTTTTGATATAAATATCTGCTCTAACAAATTGGGCACAAATCGGGAATCAATAATGTGAAGCCAAATAAATATTAAAATGAAACTATTTCATTGTGTCTCAATTGAAAATCGTACTTTCACTGTAGTGTTTTACTAACCATTGTTATTTTGCAATTATATTTTATGTTTTGTTGATTTATTCTTTGTAAGCACATTAGGGTACAGGACATTTACGTCAAATGCTTATTTTTCTTAAGACAACAGCTTCACTGTAGAATAGAATTTTTGATATAAATATCTGCTCTAACAAATTGGGCACAAATCGGAAATCAATAATGTGAAGCCAAATAAATATTAAAATGAAACTATTTCATTGTGTCTCAATTGAAAATCTACTGGTACTGGCTAATCGTCTAGGCGGTCAACATTCCCGAAATGCCGAACTGTAAAATACCAATACATCGCATCGCCCTGGACGTTTACGGAACCTTGTTGTACGGTATGAAGTGTGCGCCACGTTTTGTATAACCCCGTTTGCCGGAAAATAATCCAGTGAAACTAGGTGTGAGATACTACTGAACTTTGTGAAAAGAGATAAACTCTACGCAAGAAAAAAATATCTTGAGCTTCCCTAAAGGATGTACGGATTTGAGACATGCGGAGACCAGCGGACCCTAACGGTTGGATTCAAAACGCACACATAAATTCCAATCGATGTTGAATGTTATATCACTCAGCTAGACATAAGGCAAAACAATGTCGCAACGTGACACTGTTTGGTAGAATGAATGCAGCAAATCTACAACCTGTTGTAGGACTCATATCATCGGTTTCGTGAAATAAACCTGGAACCATCAGAAGAATCTGACTGTAAACAATCGTTTATCACGATTTCACAAGCCCATTCGTCAGTGATAAAAAAAGCTACAGCGACATAGTAATTACCTAATCTATCGGCATGTCATAAATTTTAAGCCTGTATGTGCTTGAAAATAGAAAATGTGTTTGCTCAAAGGTAACATGTGTTTTTTTTTCTTTTATACAATTTCGCAAATATTGATTGTATCACACAACATCCTGTCATATATTTAGTCTAATCTTGTCACGCAATATCATGTAATCAAGCTAGTGATCAAGTAATGCTATCACAATACAGAGGTATGCGAGGAACAGATATATGTGTGTGTTTATACCTGTCATATCGCTAGTATTAGTAAAAGTGTCGATAGAGGGGTTACTCCCGAACGGCGCCCACGTAAACATCTACCGCTCTGAAAGCCTGCGCACCCCCCTCCCGCTAACCCTCCAGCTGCTATCCGCCGAGGAGGGCGGACAATTTTAGCAAGTATAGGTCAAAATAGAAGGGTAAAAATTGGCAAAAATTTGGGTAACGTTTGATAAAAACAGAGCAATTTGGAAATATTCTTCGCAAATTAGCAAATATTAGGAAAAACTTTAGCAAAATAATTGTCTATTGAAACTCAAATTGTTGGAAATATGCAAATCATATGAACTTGTCTTTAAGCTTATCAGTGTTTGCTAATTATAGCCATTTTCATCACTGCTATATAAGCAGTTAGTAACTCTCATTTTGAGTTAGTAGTTGTGTTTTATTATACCCTCGTCTACGCTGTTATCCTGCGTGATTCGCAATCACTATAATACTTCGTAGTTTGCCACAAATTTGTTACTGTTAATAAATTGTTCCTGAATTTCTTTATTCAGTGCATTAAGCACTGAAGAAAATAGATTATGGGTTTGTATGGTTTTGCCATGCCATTCGAGGCGTTCACATCAGTTGGCAATCAGAATGAACCAAGCTCAACATGAACAGCTTCGAAACACCATGACGCAGCACCAACCGTTCCTGGAGAGTTTCGGTGCACAAACAAGCAAATGGCATTTGTAGTTCAACGACGCATCCGACTTGTTTACTTTAATGCAAACCGCAACTTCTAATACTCGCCAACGATATGAAGAAGTTGTTGCTACGCACGTTCCTGGGTACCAAAGGCAAACGAATCCGCCATGCTCGTAATGATAAGGACAATTAGATTGTGTTGTTCGATGCGTACATTGCCGAACTCAAACAAATCTTCGTCATGCCGCTTAATCCTGTCCGCGCCGAGTACGAGTTCCGTCGCAAGTACCAAAGCGATGGGTAGCCGATCAACGATTATTTTACGGCGCTACATTCGTTGATCACTAAATGTGACAAAGGGATATCGGACGATAATGTGAGGCGACAAATCAGCGCCGCACAAACCGGTGTAATGCTACGCAAGCCAACAACAGCCTCGCAGCAACGAGAAGAACAACGCAATTTTCGTTCGAATTATAACCCATATAACGACGTACAACCAAAGGATAAGAAAGGCCATGGGCGTCATAGTAAAAGCAATCGTCAAGTACCAAGTCGATTAGCCGAAAGAATCGGTGTATTGGATGCGGTTCGAACAAGCGCAAATATCGCCACCCGAACATTACGGCGTACAGTTAGACGTGTAATGTATGCCGCAACCCCAACCACTTCTTGTCGCAGTGCTTTAAGAAACGATGGCGACGACAACAAACCACAATCAATTCAGTTTGTTAAAATGGTAATGCCAATCAATCGGTGCAATCGGACGGAGAACCATTTGTGCCCTTTTCAGCAGTCGTGAACATGATATAGCAACCATTAATATCGCGCCTCAAATGTTGACGATGCGGTACCACGATTTCAAACGTATTTGACCGCATCATCTAATGGACTCAACGAACACGACGCTTCACAACTACATCAATTCTGCGATCAAACGCGTTGTTGGCAACGCTACCACAAATGTCAACGTCGGCGAAAAAAGCCATCGACAACCATCCACATCAGCTCATACAGATTGTAGCCAGTCACCGCCAGGACCTTATCCACACATTCGGCTTGTAAATCGTTGGTTACGCTCTATAAGTCTCCGCGGTGCGCCAATCAACTTGCGACGTCGAGGTTCTTCGATGGCAATTTCCTAATCTTACCGACGAATCTCTTGGCACGCTTCAGTACAAAATCACGCTGGAGCTATACTACGGCAAACACCGCTGCACTCGATCAGAATAGCCCGGAGAGATGCTGCAATCACCGTGCTTCTCAAGATAGAAGAGCTGACTATCTGGAGTCCGATAGATAAATCGACATGGATCCATGGACTCGGCACGTATGCCAGAAAGATGGCAGTGTACGAATCACCTTCAATCTTTCACGACTCAAGCCTTCCATAACTGCAGACCGACATCCAAATTTCAACGTCAAAGATCAGCTCGGGCAGCTCGTCGGTGCCAAGTACAAATCGAAAATCGACCTGCGACGTGGCTGCCTCCACATAAAGCTAGACGGCGACAGCCGCAGGCCCACGGCTACAGCAGGTTCTTTGGATACTATCGTCTACCGATGAGTGTTGTCGATTCAGCCTCAGTGTTTCACAATTTGTTTCAAACGCACTCGATCGGTTTCGCAATACAATTTGCTACATCGACGACATCATCAGTTTTGGATTACAGTCTACACTACTATCCGAACATGCCAGTCTTACAATGTTATTCCGTCGTCACTATAATAAGCGAAAATTGGAAAACTTCACGAGGTGGATTGAACGCCTATCTGAACAAAAGAAAGGCACAACAAATCACGTTACCCATGCATTGTCCCGATTGCCAGTCAACAACTCTTTCGAATGCTCAGATTCTGATGGCGAGATATAAAGGTGCGAACAATTTTCAAAACTGCTAGAATATCGCGAACAAGTCGCCAATCCGAAAATGCCAACGATCCACTGATCCAAAATATTATTAAAGCGATCAGCAAGTCAGTTGGTTTCGTCAAACAAATACAGTCAGTGTCTGTAACAGTTTTCCGTGTTCGGGAAGAATTAACTGTCGAAGACGGAATCCTCACTCGAGATGATCGTATCGTTGTTCCAACCGAGCTTCAAAGACAAAGGTGATGTTGGTGCATGAAGGTCTCCCTGCGTGCAGATGAAACGATTGATCTGTTCAAAATATTAGCAACCTGGTATGAACAGTCAAGTCAAAAAATTTGTCTCACACTGCGTTGTGTGCATGACAGAATCAAATCTTACAAGCCAATCTTGTCATCAGCACCTGGCTTGGTCGATAAACCGGGTAAATCGTCGAAAATCGCAATCCACATTACCAGCCAAATTCGCAGTCTCTCCACGACATCAACGTTTCATCGTAGTGCTCATCTGAAACCATTGATCGTACACCTAAAATACTTCTCACTGGCGACAATTCGACAGAGCAACTCATTCGATGACTCACAGAACTGCTCAACCGATTTGAGAATTCCGACATTTTGGTGTCCGACAACGACATAAACCTTTTCTCACACAAAATGGAACGATTTTTTCGTCTCGGGATATCGTGCATCAACGGTTCCTCGGTATAATCCTCAGCGCAATGGCAAAGTGGAAGTGTTTAAAAAGATAATTACACACACTGTACATACTTTCGCTGCAGATTGCAAAAGCTTCGAAGACGGAATTCAGTCGATGCTTTTCAGCTTCTGATTTACTCCGCTCAGCGTTGGCATCAGTCGTGCCAAAACTTATATTTGGTCTCCACATTCGCTCAAACATGGAACCCCGCAGGTCTTATGTCCACACAGCGCGATCAACGTCACCAGCTCAACCTTAGTTTTAAATAGCAAGCGTTGCAAGTAGGAGACTTGGTTCGCATTCAGCTACCACACGTTTAGAAAGGCCGATGTCTATTTACAAAACCGTAAAAAGTGGCAAAGGTTCACGGCAACTAGACGCTCTTACTCGACAATGGCAAAGTCTGGTCCGCCCGTATGCTGGTGGTACATCGTTTCCGTCTACGACCTGCTATCGAAATCGAAGTGGCGGAGTGTGTATCTCAGCAATAAGGCACACGGCGCAACACTGACAATCTTCCCACATCAGCTCGGTCGAACAAAGGTAGAACTTGGACGACTTCCAGTGGACCCCTATAGTAATCAGTACGCTAAGCTTTTCGAACGGACGGATGAATGATGTGTCGATTGAAGATCAAAAGATTGCAAATATGCAAATTATATGAACTTATCTTTATATTTAATAAGTTTTTACTAATTAGCCATGTTGAGCACTGCTAAGCAATAACTCTCAATTTGAGTCAGTTGTTGTGTTTTATTATACCGTTGTCTACGCTGTTATCGTGCGACATTCGCAGTCACTATAATGCTTCATAGTTTTCCAGTTATGGCCATATTTCCTGAATTTCTTCCTTCGCTGCAACAGGAACTGAAGGAAATGGTGTATGGTTTTACCATTCAAGCCCATCACATCGCAAAACAGAAAAATTTTGAGGTCCTAAAAGTTTCAAAATTGACGCTCTCGCCCCCCCCCCCTCCCTTAGAGCCTACGGACTTTCTCTAACTGTGGTTTATACCTTTTCGCGACCGTTGTTGTAGAAGCTACATTGCACTACTTGTCGTGCCTATATATAAACTGCAGAAACATTTCTAAATCTGAATCACTACAATTTAAGTAAACGCCCATCTTTATCAATTTAACGTAGTCAGTACTTTCTCTTAAATCTTAAAAGTTTAAACGTATCACTCTTGACTAAAGAATATACCAAAGACAAGTTTTGTGATATTCCTCGAAACGTCAAGGTCGTTTAGAACATCTGTTGAAAATGTTTACTTCAAAAACTTGGTTAGATTACTGCTTCTTTGAATTGATATATATTTGGCGAAACGGAGATGTTTATTAATTAAAAGAAAAGCAATTATATACATGTAAACAAACATGTAGTTTATTCTTATTTATAAAAATTTTGCACAAATTGTTATAGTTCCTGGCATGCAAGATCGTACACACTCGGTGATATCTGTAATGCGCCTTAAACTATCACAGTCCTAATTAAGATAAAATTCTGTGTAAGGTTTCAAACAAAAAACACTGAAATTCATATCCTATTTGCCACCTCTATCAATTAAAAATTTAGGCGTCACGTTTGACTTAGATTCGGTCCACGAAGACTAGCCTACTGTGAGGCTAAACCGAGTAAGCCTTTGCAAACTTGTCGACTTGGCGTGTATTATATGCTATTGCACTTACACGAACGGCAGGACTATTATAAAGTTTATTCATTCCGTGGTAGTGAAACGATTGGATAACGTAAACAATAATTGACAAAACTTTCCTGGATATTAGCAAATACGTCTTAAATTTAGTTCCATAAGGTAGTTACATAACCTTTAGAAAAATAGGTTTTAAACTAAGTTGCGTAAGATTGTAACATGAACTTTAAAAAAATTTCTTAAATTAAAATTCGGTAAGATTACACCAGCGTTTTAATTTTTAACTAAATGTAATATTAAAATCATTATAAAATTGGTTAAGATAAAGATCGTTCATCCTATAATGACTCTGTGAAATTATATATTTATAGAAAAGTATATAGAAGGAGCAATAGCATGTTTTGAAGAAAATTTATGAAAATTTTAAATGAAACAAGCGGAAAAGCACAAACCTGCCATGGTTCGCTGGAGTTCATGTTTCGCTGCATGGTTAATAAAACGACCAATATAATGTAGTTTCGTTTTATAACTGTTTGCAACATATGCTTAACCGTGCCTAAATTAAATGACAACGTGTTTTGTTTATTAATTCTAACGTTTTATGACTATACTCTTGCAAAAGATAGTTGAGATTGCATTTACTCCGACCAAATAATATTTAAGGAGACTGGTGTTGCAAAAAACTCAGCATTGTCGCAAAATCATCCCCAGAAACAAACAATTTCGTACAAACGTGGGATACATTCAAACTAGTGAATATGATAAAGTATAGCAAGTGGAAAACGCGTAAATGTTTAACCACATCCCCAACAATAAGGCCGTGTGCACATTCCGTCCGATTCGATCCGATTTGTGGTCATAATTACAACCGATCTTATTCTATACGATGCTATTAAACTCTGCGCCTTTTACGGTAAATAGTGTTTATGTATTTAACCGCATCCCAACAATAAGGCCGTGTGCACATTCCGTCCGATTCGATCCGATTTGTGGTCATATTACAACCGATCTTATTCTATACGATGCTATTAAACTCTGCGCCTTTTACGGTAAATAGTGTTTATGTGATTCGATTGCTTTACAACACATCATTTGTATCCGATAAAATTGCGTCTATCTTGTCGGATCGAATTACATCGAACTGGGCACAATTTGGACATGCCATACTCAGCTAAAAATGCATTCCAACATATGTACAACAAATTCGCGAAAAGGTTTTTGCGCGTATAGAAGATATTATCAAAATTGGAATTATCAAAACCCAAACCCTTATGGTATTTTACTCAATGTGTACTCCGTAAACGTACATAAACTATAGTAATTGTCTGATTGTTTTTTAAGAAAGAAAAATTGACGTTTCATCTTTTCTCAGATGTATTTTATCAAGATTTTCGGCATTAGATAAATTCTCCTCTCGTGCTTCCGAAGACTAAGCGGTCTGTGCAACGGAATCCAAGCCGAAGCGTATGGACTATCGATGAATCCCAATCGTTCTGAGGTAGCTAATTTTACCGCTATATAATAAAAACAAATGTTTGAATCTTCAAAACACATAGCTGACGTCGTCAAAACTGCTCAGTAATTTCAAACCAGTTTTAGCTCTTACCACAAAGTCAACTGAGCGGAGTTGCTGGTTCTTCGGTGTTGTGTGCACGTACATATAAATCAATGTCAATATCTCCATATTAATCGCACAATATCCATAATCCCATAATCAGGAAAACAAATTATAAAAGCATTACCTGGTCAAAAAACACCCAACACCACTGGCTAGGTTCCCTCTAAAAACATTCAAAAACGTGAGCTCTCTCGCAAGTATTGTTATTCAGGGCTTGACACCAAGTGGTACATAGTCTTCTGATGGTAGGGATACTATATAATGTTTACGCTTGGCTAGCGACAAGTTTGCAGCGACGAGTTGAACATTTTGAAATCATTCTTAAAATATATAAATCAGACGCACTACGCAGCTACTAGCATAACTGACGAACTAAACGATTAGGACTCAGAACGCAAGTAGCATATCGTTCAAACGACACATAATTTGATAATAAAATTACAACTTTCGCAACCGTATTCGCCATACAATGCAGACATTCTCCGTTGCAACGCGCAGCGATTATGAAGTTATTCAGCTATTATCGATTATATATTACAATACATTGTGACAAACCTACTTGTATCACTTGATTAGCAAATATTCCATGTCTCAAAGGGTTATTTGAGATATATTTAATCCATAATTTTAGCTAAGGTATAATTCTTGTTCGTAATTATGAATTTTCTTAGCTCATTATCATGATATTTTCCCTGCAGATTTAGTATTTCTAGCACAGATTACGTTTTGTTGTGCAATTAATTTTTAAAGCGAATAATAGTTGCGTTATCATATTACTACGGTGACTTAGCTCAACTCAAATTGTTTATTAACAAAACGCGCAAAGTATTTATGCGTTGAGTTGAGCAAAAGTATTGGAAAAAATATGTAACCTTATTGTTGTAATACTATTCAAATACAGTATTTCGATACATTTCTGTCAGCAGAGGTGATATATTTTCGACTAATAATAAGAGACCTTATATTTATCGTTAAACCACGCAACATCCGCATGTATTGGTTCGGGGACAACAAATCTCCGACAAAGTCTTAGTCTAACGCTCATATAATAACGTAATTTATGATTTAGGCTTAGTGTATTGAGAACGGCCTGAAATTCATTACATTTACGCCCGTCAAGTTTATACTTTGGCTCTTGTGAACGCAGTGCCACTACACTATAATAGTGGGTCGTCGGAACCAACCCAACTTACCCATTATCAACTATAAATTATATGTCCACAGCCTGGAAAAGAAAATAGTAAAATTCGTCATGGAGCTTGGTTTCAAGAGACAAAGCCATTATGGGTCCTACAAAGAGCTTGATCATAACCTAAATACAATGCAACGAAGTGACCAAATTTTTTTATTCCATTCCACTGCCTTTAGAACGCATTTAACAACACGGTAGTACCCACCGATGTTCCCGACGATGCCTAGCTAGGTAGCCATGTAATCATTTTATTCGGGTGACATGTGTCGCAATTCGAGGTGCAAACTTATCATGATTAGTTCAAATACCTATATACAGCGCAGTGTACCATAAATTTGCTGTAAACACTATGGAAACATCTCAAAACCTTTACTCTACAAATTTGTATTTTTCTTTGCTTCAAAACTTATATTTATTTCTGGGTCAAATGTAACTCACTCTCGCAGTGGCCATGAGTTTACTCATTGGTCGACTATGGCCCACCCCGAACGCAATGACTTAAAATATAAAAAATTAAAGAGCAGTGTTGAATTGTTCGTAGCAAAGCGTAAATATCTTGTGATCACCGAATATTACAATGGCAACTCAGTAGCTGATTTGTCGTTGCAAATATAGAGTTTTGTGGTATCATATGAGATAAAAAGCAGTAGACATTCAGCATAAAGCGGTTTGTCATGATGCTCAGGGGTAGAATGACCTGAACAGACAATGCAGTCAAGCTTAATGTTCATTCATATATACAAAATGTCGAAATAGTATCAGAAATCGGCATCTTTATGATTTAGCAATTCCGTGGCTCAATTATAGTTTCCTTCAAAACTTCTATACACATCTTGCAAAAACGTGTGAAAGGCATAACAGATGTATTAATTAGAAAAAATGTCATAAAGAATTAAATGTTTTACGGAATACGGCTGTTCCCACTATAATCTAGAATATTACATATGTACGTTATTAAACCCGGAAATTTTATCTCCGGTGAGATGAACCATTAGAAATGTCATTACACTCGTCACAACGATGTTAAAACCGGCAACAAACAATTACACTTTCCTATACCCTAGATCGAAGTGAAATTCTATAATAGTAAAAAAATTGTCATAAAAATGATATACGTTTAGTATGGTTATTAATGACATATTTTTTTTTAATATTACATCAGTCAAAAATATTCAATTTCCGGTGCATATAATATTGTATTTATTTACGGATTTTCGTTATTTGCAAATAAAATCTCATCATCAGGTCGCTTTTATAATAGATGAGCGAAATATAAAACAGAAGTGTTGCCTCAAAATGTAAAGAATAACAGTGAAAATACTGTATAGATTGCAGCTACTTCCTCTGACATCGAGTATGTATGTATGTAATTCGTAGTATGAAATTTAGCTACTGTTTTGAGTTGTTAAAAGAGTTGGATAAGCCCAACTTGAATCGATATCTCTACTATAACCGGAACTTAGGTTAGATGTAAGAGTAGGACTCGTCCCCCTTTCTAACCTTTTTATTGAATATTCCTGGTTGCTGCATATTCACCCTTCAAATTTATTATCGACTATTGCGTTGTGTCATGTATATCTGTATGCACGTAATGCGGCGTTCACGTTATAATGTCCCCAACGTTTGGAACCTATGTACCCCACACAGTGTCAGACACACTGTTGACAACAGGGTATCTTAGACACCCCAATGTTTTTAATAAAGTTTTTCAACGGTAGCTAGTTACGCGTATTACCACTTGCCGACAGTGTAAGGCACACCGTGTCTTCTGGCAGTTTTATTGACACTGTTCGGAATTATACGAGCAATGTTCATATGGGCTAGATACAAATATCGAGAATTTAGGAAAAACTCCACAGGACAGTTGACTAATAAACCGCATTCGCTACAGACGGTGTCCGTTATAGTTAATTCGCGCCAAATTGGTAGCTAAGGGTGTGTACGACACTGTCTAGAAAAAAATTAGTAGTTAAGGGTGTGTCGTACACCCTCGGCATTTGATTTACAGTATGGGTGTCACCCTGACTGTCTATACGGTAGGGTCGCGACTACAGGGGGTCAAAAGTTCAAAACAGCGGGGACATTATAACGTGAACGCCGCATAATCTTGATGTTCAATAAACTTTGACTTTGATAATTATCAGTCAATCTGTGGTCGAATATTAACGTATTATTATAATTACGTATTATAATAATAACCCTATATGTAAAACATTAAAGATGCCGCCTATGCAAATTAGGCGCTGTGGCGAACTCGTTTGGGCTAACTGCATTACATTTAATTCTATAATATGGTAGAATAATGGTGATTTAAAAACAGTAAGAAGCCAACTGTTCACAAAGACATCTAAGCATTGAAGCAATAAATTATTGATATGTTTTTCTACCACGTTTATTTAGAACACACTGTGATCCATAGACATGTAGAAAACAACCCGTGGATTTAAAAACAGTAAGAAGCCAGCTGTTCACAAAGACATCTAAGCATTGAAGCAATAAATTATTGATATGTTTTTCTACCACGTTTATTTAGAACACACTGTGATCCATAGACATGTAGAAAACAACCCGTGGATTTAAAAACAGTAAGAAGCCAGCTGTTCACAAAGACATCTAAGCATTGAAGCAATAAATTATTGATATGTTTTTCTACCACGTTTATATAGAACACACTGTGATCCATAGACATGTAGAAAACAACCCGTGGATTTAAAAACAGTAAGAAGCCAGCTGTTCACAAAGACATCTAAGCATTGAAGCAATAAATTATTGATATGTTTTTCTACCACGTTTATTTAGAACACACTGTGATCCATAGACATGTAGAAAACAACCCGTGGATAGTTAAGATAGCCTAAGACAACAATGGCGGAAAGACCTGACTGTCGAGAGCGAACTGTCATGGCGTACTCTCGTGTATTTGTGAAACCTACTAGTAAAATCAATTCGTGCAAACATGCTTGCAACTAATGATTTGCTAATGTGACAACCTTAGCACGTCAAATTTGCCGATTTGCCACTATAGCACTTCTCTTCTCGAAGTTAAAGTTGTAGTGTATATGCAAATTAAGTGATCATTTGTTAAATAAGTGATCATTTGCTAATTTGACAAGTTTAGCACATCAAATTTGCCGATTTGTCACTATAGCACTTCTCTTATCGAAGTTAAATTTATAGCATATATGCAAATTAAGTGATCATTTGCTAATTAAGTAGCGATTTGTTAACTTGACAAATTTAGCACATCAAATTTGCCGATTTACCACTATAGCGCTTCTCTTATCGAAGTTAAAGTTATAGCATATATGCAAATTAAGTGATCATTGGCTTTATGAATGCTTCCTAATTTATTAGTGTTATCTAACGCAACAATATAAGCAGGTTGTAACTATCATTTGATGTGTTTTATTTGTATTTTATTGTGTAGTTAAAGCGTAAGCTATATGCAGGTCGTGTCGTCTTCAATATACTATACCCATGATTGATCCTTATCCCTAGCCTAAGCTCCGCACATGATCCTTGTACTTGAAGCTTAAGACTAATATTGGCTGCACAAAGCTTTTGTTTTTAAGGATATGACGTGAGAGCCTGTATAAATATCCAAGGACAGTCGGCTCAGGGAGGTTGTCAGGCAGCGGTAGGACATGTAAATTTTCGGAACTTTAGAAACTAATAATTTTTCTCAATTTCTTTAAAATTTTCCACAATTTTTCCCAATTTTTATTTAAAATTCAAATTTCTCAATTGTTGTCAACTTTCTAAAAAATTTTTCGCGGGTAGAGGGGGATGATGAGCATTCACGAAGCGTGATAGATATGGTTTAAAAGTATCCTGCCTAAAGAGGACAAACGCCCACCCTTCTGGCCACCTATGCGTCAACATCTTTGGCTTGACCTTGATTTAAAATTGGAGCTGAAAAATATTTTACAATCAAATACGCGTTTTAGAACTAATACTATGTACAGCAAAACTAATTACATTTACAAAAAATAGCAAATATATATTATCGCAATAGAAATTATTAGTCTTTAGCTTGATTACCATGCGTTGTGATCAAAAATATGCTCATTTTCTCACGTAAACCTACAGCGTTCTACGACGAATATCTGCAACCGAATACCTACAAACGTATAAGACTTTGTAGCTTTAACTTAAAAGTATCAGTGTTATTCGAATTAGCACAATAACAAACATATTGAACAGTTGTAACAGCGACAGATGCTATTGACAGTAATATTTAAAAATATAGCGCTCCAAAATAAATGGAAATTACTAACGATTTAATATGCGATATTACCGGAAATGAATATGAAGGAAATTGTGCTCTAAACCAGTCAGTACGATGCTATAAAGAAAGATGTATTATTGATATAATAATGACTTCGTACTTTGCAAACTCATTGTACTGGCATTGTCAGGTAATGATATAAACAAGTTATTGCCTGACAAGATGTCCTCACATCTCACTAAGCACGCAATGTGTTTCAAGCTCCGATTTGGGATGAGCTATACTGGCATTGTCAGGTAATGATATAAACAAGTTATATTGCCTGACAAGATGTCCTCATATCTCACTAAGCGCGCAATATGTTTCAAGCTCCGATTTGGGATGAGCTATACTGGCATTGTCAGGTAATGATATAAACAAGTTATTGCCTGACAAGATGTCCTCACATCTCACTAAGCGCGCAATATGTTTCAAGCTCCGATTTGGGATGAGCTATACTGGCATTGTCAGGTAATGATATAAACAAGTTATTGCCTGACAAGATGTCCTCACATCTCACTAAGCGCGCAATATGTTTCAAGCTCCGATTTGGGATGAGCTATACTGGCATTGTCAGGTAATGATATAAACAAGTTATTGCCTGACAAGATGTCCTCACATCTCACTAAGCGCGCAATATGTTTCAAGCTCCGATTTGGGATGAGCTATACTGGCATTGTCAGGTAATGATATAAACAAGTTATTGCCTGACAAGATGTCCTCACATCTCACTAAACGCTCAATGTGTTTCTAGCTCCGATTTGGGATGAGCTATGTAACATTCATTTCATGGGCGCTGCGGTGAACTAATTTTGACCACTCCGGGTTGATTGATTTACAACAATTTACAATACAAAAGTAGTTTCCACATTTTGTGTTTTATCGAAAACATCTGTAGTAACTTGTTAAACTTATACGTAATAATCATACAAGCCTAGGAAGTCCAAGGCTAGCGCCAATCCCTCGTAGAGGTTTCGGCCTCCCAGGGACGGTAACCCGGATGGCTTGGGAAGTAGGGTAGCACGCTAGGCGGGGAGTCGGCGCCTTGAGCGCAACGTGTGTTAATAGCCGTCAGGTGGGGGGTGATTCATTTGTGAGGGGAAATAGCCAAGACTACGGGGGGGCGTCGGTGTCTCAGGGAGGTAACTCCTGCCAGAGAGGTAACCTCTACTTCTATGAACATGTTTGGTGGTAATGATGGGAGAGAACGGAAAACTAAAATAGTTCTAAGCAACAAAACACTACTGGATTTAATCTGAATTTCAGCCGTTATTAAAAATTTGCCGTTGTATTAATGCAATAATCTTTCCAGCGACAGTTTTTTTCCCTCCCAGAAATATATATTAGATGCCCTTATAAAGATCAAAAGAAATACAGGAAAATTTAATACTCAGGTAAGCAAGCAAGTACTTATTTTCTGCGCAGCATTTTAATTATATACTGTACATCAATGTTGTTTAAAGGCACATATATTTCAAAATCGTAATATTTCAAATTTCGGCAGCTAATACTGTATCGAAGCGCTACTTATTTTTCACTTTTGTAAGGCCTAGTCCTGAATGCGAAATCATACATTTAACGATGGTGTCAGATATGCTATGCCACAATGATGATAAATTAATTTACTTAAATGATATGTTGTTGTGTTCATTGATACTCTTAGCTTTCGTATAATATAAACTAGGTGCGGCTGGAGTCGTTGTTCCTATGCCAATGTAAATATCTATAGGTGTCCATTGGGGCAGGTAGGGTTACGGTCAAATCACCTAATCCATATTTACACCCCTCAGGCCAAACTGCCTCACCTCGAGAAACGTTTATCAATGGCAAATTATGGTTTATTTTTCATATAAATATAATGTTTTGCTACCGTCAAGTTGTTTTTGCTGCCATGAAGTAATTTACTTTCCTGATTAACCCCACTTCGCCGCCGGAAGCATTAACTACTCTACACCGAAGAACCTTGAACACCTATGATACCACATGGCAGTAACTTTTAGAAATGCCAAATTATCGTTTATTTTTCATATAAATATAATGTTTTGCTACAGTCAAGTTGTTTTAGCTACCATCAAGTTGTTTATTTTCCTGTTGAACACCACTTCGCCGCCGGAACGATTAACCACTCTACACCGAAGAACCTTGGACACCTATGATACTACATGACAGTAAGTTTTAGAAATGCCAAATTATCGTTTATTTTTCATATAAATATAATGTTTTGCTACCATCAAGTTGTTTACTTTCCTGTTGAACCCCACTTCGCCGCCGGCACCATTAATAACTCTACACCGAAGAACCTCGGACACCTATGATACTACACAGTCATAGAAGTTCCAACAAACGCGGGCATTTTTATATGACAACGACATTAATTTGGATAGACTATATTGTTTTATTATATTTGTTAAATCGAAAAATAGCATTCGCTCATCCGCGTGACAAAAAGAAGCCGACATTACTTGGGAACTGTCACTGGATTGCGCACATTAAAAACGCGTATTTCAACTCAATGATTTTATATAGCACTTGGAAATTAAAAACCAATTATTTGATGTAGAGTTGATTATTTTATTTCCACTATTGACGGCGTTATTTTAAAGAACTGGCAATGTAGATAAACGTTTGTTTGCGTAATATAATCATAGCAGCGACAATATCTATAGAATACATGGCACGCGTTAAACTCATTGTACTAGATGTAGCGCTGAGACCGTTGGGTTGGTAGGACCAATTTAATTTAAAGCTCACTGTCCATAAATTCCATAAATGGCTTCAGCTTACACAGTGACCTGCTATGTTAACAGAATATGTAGCATAGAATACATGGCACGCGTTAAGCTCATTGTACTAGATGTAGCGCTGAGACCGTTGGGTTGGTAGAACCAATTTACTTTAAAGCTCACTGTCCATAAATTCCATAAATGGCTTCAGCTTACACAGTGATCTGCTATGTTAACAGAGTATGTAGCATATTGTCTGCACTTTCGTAGTTATTCGTTTGCTTTGCGAGATTCCTAAAGTAATCGAGCAACAGTTCCTAGATAACTGAGTTGTTTCCGTATACCACTGTCAGCTGCAAAATTCCGGTATTAATGATTTAACTCTGGATCATGCACCAAACGTAATCATTATGCAATGTGAACAGGTGGGCCAAATCGAATAAGTTCAGCGTTTTACAGGTTATATGATATTATAACAATAATGGATCTTAAGTTATACGCCTCCAGACCGAAAATAGTCAATATGAAAGAAGCGCCGTCAGTTTTACAGCACGCACAGTAGTGCTCTAGACAGCCGAGACTGTTAAAAATTCTCATTAGAACCATATTTATGACAAAAAAATTTATGGTTATCCTTGACGCCGAAAATTTTCCAGTAAATGTTTGACACCATTTGAGCAGCATTCACAAGCTAAGTGAAATGGTGTCTAAATTTGTTGGATTCATGGGTTAACCTGCTTAGGATAAGCCTTAGGATTTTTCTTAAATGGGCATAACTCCTTAAACCATAATCATATTGAGCTACTTTTGATATCGTTCGGCTCAGCTCGTTTTGGTTCGAATGGTTCGAAGGTATGCATTTACTACGATTAGTTCTGACTGGGACTATAACCGTAAAGACGCAGCAAAGTTTGCTTAGATTTGATACAAAAACAAAAATCAACCCGGGCTCTTTCTTTGTACGAGCATTTATCACAGCGATATCACTTCCACAAGTAAGCCACCTAAGGTCATATCTACTGCAAAAATCTGGACTAAATCGGTTCACCTATAAACTAGCCACAAGCGATAAAAACGCAAAACCTGGCTGAAATAAGCATGAAACATTGCGTTGTTTGACTCCTGCTCGCCAACAGCTGGAGATATATCCACAATATTGCAGCTGGAGACGTGCAGCCTCAAATGCTACCAGTGGAAGAACATTGGCGAAATATCTATATGGGTTGCTGGAATACTAGCGTTGTCGCGTGATTCCACAAAATGCATAGATTATAGCGTAAATATTATAAACACTAGCTATGTGGTCTATTTGTTGATTTTGCTAGAAGATCGAAATTTTTATTTTTAGTTTTGAATATTTTATAGTGTATCTTATTCAATATAGCACCTATCACAATCAATGATGTATTATTCTTAGGTGACGGCTACCCTTGCCTACAACTGAACATAGTAACCAAATTCCTTACCTTTGAGTTCAGGAATTACATGGTTGAAACATTCATTTTATCAGAATTAATGTTTTCTATTACCTAATGTATAACCCAATGGTAATTAAGTGTTTAATATAGGAGCGTTAATACAAATTAGAACTCGACCAGGGATAACTCAGTCAGTAGATTGTCTGCTTGTGAATCCAATGATAGGAGGTCGTTTGTCCGAGTCCCAACCCACCCCAACGGCTGCTTTTTCTGCCTTTCGTCGTTCAGCACCTATCACTAGCTTGAAAAGAAACACTTCTTATATTTAGATAGCTCGTAAGGTAATTTTATTATAGCTATCCTCAGCTTAGCTTTTGGATTGGAATTTGCCAAAATAGATTGTGGCCTTGACTGCTATTTTTGGGTTACTACATCATATGATTTTACAAATATGTAGAATCACAAATGGTTTTGTGTTAATATGAAAGCTGCATAAATTTAGGAGATGTGTTCGCTGTGAATTGCCCTGCAAATACATCTTTCGGTATTAAAACCTTTTGAACTTAAATTTAGGCAGTTGCAGCACTAATAATTGCTTCATTCCCAATGTCAGATAAAGCTTATTTTCATACGTTAAACTTTTTACCTAATTTTTGAGCCAAAAATTTGCTCATATTATGATAAAATTTTGAGCTCCAATTTTGATCAAATTTTGAAAACTTATTGTATTTCTCGTGCAAAAACGTGTGAACACTATTCAAATTTTGTAGCATACCACTTTAGCCAGTCAGAGTAAGAAACAGAACTAGAACATTTTTGTGCTCAAAATTTGAGCTCAAATTTTGAAACAGGGCTATTTGCCATATTCTCTATTACACATTACATTCATATTTTGATTAAGATTTAATCAAGATTTGAGCTTGAATTTTGTACTAAAATTCTGAGCCAAATGTTTGAACGTGTGAAACCAACTTATGACAATAATAATTTGAATTAGATGGTCGCCACTTCGCTTTAAAACTATTATTTTCTTTCAGCCATATAGGCGGCAGGGCTTCTTTCCGACCAAGAGTTTGAATTCCTGTCCAAGCGGTGGACCTCAGATCTTTAGTAGACCTCACACCTCGATTTGGGTTTGCAATGTTTTAATAGCGATAGTCTTGATTTGACCTTTAAAGCAAGGGCATATTGTCTGCAATATTTGTTCAGAAAAACGTTTCATGGAAAATATCTAATATTTTAAAATATTATAATTTTCGAAAACTTAAATTTCTTGAATTTACGTTTCTGGATGTCTTCAGAGCTAATGGCTACGCGATGTAACGAACTCTGTGGAAATGTCAAATGTTTAATTTTTAATTTTTAAATTATATTTCTTCATCGACATGGCTCCCTAGACAAAATCTGTGGTGCTGAATTACGCCGAATCAGATTAGCCACTCAAAAGCTAGAGTGCAAATGGAACTAACCATTTCTTACACTAATGGGCATATATTTCGTACAGTCTTGATCATTTTTGCAGCACACTCGAATTGAATATGGTTCGTTTTGGTGCGAACTTGGTAAGTTATGCCTGAGTAAACATAAGGTGACCCCGCCAACCATCCTATTCTGTCTAGTCTTCGCGAACAAATTTAATGCAAAAGTGACGTCACAATTAAATCAACAAATTTTCGTTCTCAAACATTTGGGTAATTTTACTTCAATTTTCGCGAACACAAAATGGTTAGATTTCAATCGCAAGCGCTGTGTTCGCGAACAGTTTACGTCGAATTTCGATTGACCAAAAAGCGTTCCGTAACAAATTTTATCCAAAAATACAAAATACGGTGGTTGCCGGGGTCATTTTAAGTTTAGTCGCGCATTAGACACTACGATATGTAACAGCTCTTGGCCGGTTGTCAAAGAACCCCACACAGCAAGCTAATAACAACACACGTTAAAGCTCACGGAGTATGACAAACTCGGCCAATGTAACCTTTAGGGTCGGAAATGTAATGCATCATTTACCTTGAAATGTGTGCACCTAGGACCGAATTCTATCACACAGCCAATTCCGGCTCGTTACAAAAAGGCGTGGCCAAATCCGGCCCTTCATAAATAAAATAAATAGCTAAGCTATTCAAGTATGTTTGTACGAGCCAGAAACGAATATGTATCAGGGTTTGATAGCCGGGACGGAATACCGACAAAAATATTTATCACGTTCAGTTTAGCCGATTGTGGAGCAGAGAAAATATTTAAGTCTAGCTCCAAAAAAGGCAAGATTAGTAGTACTAATGCGGCGTTCACGTTATAATGTCCCCAACGTTTGGAACCTATGTACCCCTCACAGTGTCAGACACACTGTTGACAACAGGGTGTCTTAGACACCCCCATGTTTTTAATAAATTTTTTCAACGGTACCTAGTTACGCGTATTACCACTTGCGGACAGTGTCAGGCACACCGTGTCTTCTGGCAGTTTTATTGACAGTGTTCGGAATTATTTTAACAATGTTCATATGGGCTAGATACAAATATCGAGAATTTAGGAAAAACTCCACAGGACAGTTGACTAATAAACCGCATTAGCTACAGACGGTGGCCGTTATAGTTAATTCGCACCAAATTGGTAGCTAAGGGTGTGTACGACACTGTCTAGAAAAAATTTAGTAGCTAAGGGTGTGTCGTACACCCTCGGCATTTGTTTTACAGTATGGGTGTCACCCTGACTGTATATACGGTAGGGTCGCGACTACAGGGGGTCAAAAGTTCCAACCAGCGGGGACATTATAACGTGAACGCCGCATAAAAGTAAAACACATATATGCAGCTAAAACAACTACTAAAATATTATGCTACAGCTACAATTCTGTGCCACAATACAATGAAAGTATGATAGCTTCACGCTCAAGAGTTGGAAAACCTTAAATTTAACTAAATATTGATATCATCACGCCATCTCAATGAAACAGCGGCACATATCGAATTATCTTGGAAAATATATAACAAACTGACAATCGCAATAAAGAAATACACTCGATTTGCTGGTCTTAAGTTCCAAGTATTCGACTTTACCGTCCTAATACCGTTAAGCTATGAACGTTTTATGAAAACAACTGGAATGTATAATGACTTTACCAAATAATAGTAAATAGTTCGCGATTTTCACGCTTCACCGGGAAGTGTGCTACGGTTGTCATCTAAACATCAATCATGTCGACAAAATTTAGTTTTTTTATTTAGAAGAGTGTTCAACAAATCAATGGTTTATTATGTATCCATAGAATTAGCGTATGTATAATCAATAAAATGAATAAATCTATAACGATTTGAGCTTCTATTTGTGGCTTAATTATGACCGTAAATCTGGCGAGCTGCCTAACATATGATCGATAATTATAATAATCAAACCGGGTAAATCTTATAAGTTTTAATTAAACTACAAAATCTTTGGTCATATTTCTATAATCTTATTCATTTAATTATATTTACATCGAATTGATCATTTATTCGATTTGATATTTATTCTGAAAGTATATACAATATTTACATATAAGTATATACTTATATATCCTGTCATATATCCTATATTCCCAACAATCGTTGGACCTTTAGTGCGCTAAACTCGAGGAGATACGCAATATTTGTTTTAGACCCATAGCTTTATACTAGAGGTGAGGAGTTAGGCCCGGAGCCCGGTCCCAAACAGGCCCGGCCCGGCCCATGGACAGGGCCGGCCTTCGGGCCTGCTATTGAAAATTTCGGGACAGGCCGACGTCGATCCCATTTGATCCGGTAACATTGGTAGCCTGATAATTTAGGCCCGTTCTCCCCTCACCTTTATAGAAAAATGAACACCGTCCACCACACGACAAATTCGGCAAACAACGCGCTACGCAATGTACGTTATGACAAATGTGTCAATTTACGAACAAAAGCGTTAAACGAAAAGCAAAAAGAAACAGTATATACATACATGTTCAGATTTTCCTTAGTAAATGTTTTTTGGCGATTGGATGCATGGCACCCATTGATACACTTATTGGCTTAATAAATGCAATATACCTACTACCACAGTGGTACTTTATTTTAATTATTATTAAGTATCTAAAACTTATCTTAAGTATTTATTTATTTTAGGAGAAATATGTGTTTTATATCTCGTGCGGTAATATTTATATATTGATGTATATTATACCTAGTACTAGTCTTTCCGACGTCCGCGACGGACATATAGGTATTTTACAGCTTATATTTCATAACTGCTATGCTACTCAACGTAATTTAGTTGAAAGGGTTCAAACGACGTAGCATATTATTCATAAAAATATGGATACCTTGAAGCAATGAAACTCAAACGCCTAAGACCCTCTACGTATAATTGTCATATAGTTTATATTGTTAATGCCGTACATAAAAAATCGTTGAACACACGGCATATTATGTTACAAGTAGTTGTAACAAAAACAGCTGTAATTTCAATGATATGTACGCATGGTATCGTGTTATCGCACTCGTTTGAACTCGTTACAAACCATGCGAACAAATGTTTGAACGCACAACTGTCTATGCTACAACTATTACTTGTATGAGAAAAAAGTTGAGCCGGATTTTCGTTTTATTTTGTTTTATATATTGATTCCCAGATGTGTGCACTTGGTACAGTTACTATTTTACAACACCATTTCTGAGCTACATTGTTTAATTTCAAACGCCAGCACTACATTGTAATTATAGATGTCGCGATTTTTCTTTCATTTTAAAATTTGGTACGGCGAGCAATTGGATATTTCACAGGTAACCCCGACATTGTTGTACTAATGAAGACACCTATCGAAATTTATAAAGCATTGACTAACCAATAAATCGCTCCAAGGTATAACCAAAACTATATGTATCCTATGTGTAATATTATCAAAGTACATAAATTCAGCCACCGATTGTACAAAAACCTTACTTAGAGAATTGCAGCTGATACTGCATGCATATGATAAAATATTTCATCGTGGCATCGCAGATCAGAAATAGATCACCTGGTTTTTAGCTTTGGTAGATTTACTTTTCAATTTTGACAGGTACCAGCTATAAGGTCACGTTTTTCATTGCATCCGATCTAATCCGAATCGTCGTGACGAAACGCTATATCGAGCGGTATACGTGTGTATGTATATGTATTTTTTACATATCATCCGATTGTTATGCGATTTGGATTAGGCAAATGTGTACATGCTGGGTGGAACCGGATATGACCTGATCAGATCAGACGCAATGTGAACACGTACTAATAGCTATATTTTTGGGATATTCAGCCTTATCTATTATACAATATCCACATGGCTTCACCCAGTAGCAACATAAGTGTATATATGTTTTTGTGAAGCATATAGTGACTAGAAAGATAAGCATTATATTATATACGTAGAGATACATCACAGCCATCGAGTTGTCTTTCTAGACACGCGTATTATAGTGCCCTCAAACAATTTTATAGCCTATATGATAGTTCCGAACATCAACGAATATCTACAGTGTTTGAGTTCAAAGCCATAAATTCTAAATGTATTCCATATAAATTATTTGCGACAATGAAACGTGTGTTAAGCGGACAGTGATAGAGAGATTTTACCTGGATAATATATAAATTGGTCTTATTATTTATAACAAGTTGTAAAACAAGGATAATTATAATCTTACGCGATCTCTTGAACGGTATGCGACCTCATACAAGACAATTATACTGTCGATACACATGATCGCAAAAAGATTTTCCTTTATTTCACATTGCTACTTAAGAATGGACAATTAATCATGTGACACTAAAACCAATAATATATATGGCCCTACAGCTAACTATGTATATTAAGTTAAATCTCACGCGTAAGCTACGCCAAAGTAAGTAGTAGAAACACAGCCATTTGTGGGAATAGATTCGGTCAAAATATAAAGTACTTTGAAACCATTCCGCATTTGCACTGATTAAAATAATATTAGCATCAAATTTGTGTCACATTGCATATTTCTTAAAGCACCAAGCAATATAAGCCTGTGTTAATTGGTATATACATTTTCAGTAACGAATGGTCAGAACGTTGAATAGGTTTTTTGGTTAAACTTGCCGGTTATCTTCACCAGTATATATTCTCAAATGATACCAGGTATCGGGCTTAGGACATCATAAATGTAAACCAAATCAGATGAACCTGTAAGTCACGTTTCCAAGTGGAGAATATTTTAAACACATATTGTTTCAAACGCGATACTTCTATTGCCAAACGCGATACTTCTATTGCCAAACGCGTATAGGTTAGTTTATTGATTGAATTAGAGTGCAATGAGCGAGCGAGTGGAACGAAAATTTTCAATTTTGGCTCTGGAGAGGGGTTAAGGAGGTCCTGTCTGTGTGTGCGTCTGTGTGTGCCTGTGTGTCGCACCTGGATCTCGATAACGGTTGGGCGGATTTTGATGCATTATAGTTCATTCGAACCGCGATTTAGGTGTAGTGACGGAGCCCGATTTTTGAATTTTTTGCCGTGAGAAAAGTTATGGGGCAAAATGACGTCATTTTGGCCCATTTTTCGGGCACACCCTCCAGTTTTTGTGACTTTTCTTAATAAGTACACGAGTTATCCGCAAACTAATAGGCCTATTCCATGTAGCTTTACCAGGGCTTTCCAATGATATATAACAAGTTTGTCAACTACTTCCCAATATGGAGTCTATAAGCTTATAGTTGGCGCCAAATTTCATATTTGGTGAAAAGCGTGGGAAATGCATCTAAATGTGTGTTTTTGTTGCTTTTAGTGTCTTATATGGGATTCCCTGGGCAGATAAACTCATTGCAAGTGTTAAAAATATTGTTGGGCAAATATTTTTTACACTTCTGGTTCACATTTGGCATAAAAAATGACGTTTTCGAAATTTTTGATGACAAGTCATGGGAAACGCACCTGAATGTGTGTTTATTGTTGGTTTTAGTGTCGGATATGGAGTTTTCTGGGCCGACAAGCTCATTGCGAGTGTCAAGAATATTGCGTGGCAAATATTTTTCACACTTCTGCTTCGGGGGATTGTTCTCACCACTCGAATTCTGGCTCGCAAGCGAGCTTCACTAGTATAGTATATATACGAGACATCTAACAGCATAACTATTAGATACGTTATGAAATGTTATGTATTTAAGTGTGCACAGCAATAAAAAGTATTTAAACCAAAGCTTTCACATGGTGGGTCCTTCGTAACGTTGACTGGACATATATGTCATATCTATCACTATATCTATCTGCGATGCAATTGTCAAACATTTAAATATACTGCAAACATTGAGCTGTCCAAACTAAAGCCTCTAGCCGGATTATTCTTTGGTGTCATAAATTTGTAACGCAGAAAAAATCTCATAAATATATATTTCTTGGCTCGTATTGTACAAACCTTTGTTATAATAATATAAGGCGTATTGTTACGAAGACCTGATAATATTAATGAAGAACCTTTATATAGTTCTATCAAGCTAATTAAATTAATGCAAAAGAGAAACTAGTGCCGTTCTTTCCATTTGCGGAGAAATAGATCAGAAAAGTCTCGTTTACTTCGGTACGCTTCTAGCCTAAGCTCTGATTAAAAATCAAGACTTTTACAGATGTCGAGAGCCTAATGCGGCTAAAACGCGTTTAATATGGTGAATTTTACTAAAAACAACCATCAAAAGCGATCCAATTGTTCGGCGACTCTGGCTATACTCAACGTCCGACGTGCACCTAAATCAAACGTTGAGTTTTGCAAAAATATTGAGAAAATGATAAATATGTATAATTAATAACTGATGACTCAAAATACAATTAAAAATTAACTTTTCTTCAAAGCTATTACATAAAGCATAATTCAAAAATATTATTGGAATGCATCAAGTCACACCAAATGTATATAAGGCAAGAGTATGGCAATAATTGTCTGCACTCTAATGTTAATAATCTGTGTTGAATGTCACAGGAGTTATAGCCGATTTGATCCTCAGGAAAGGGGGTAGAATTTTTCAATATTTAAAATAATTTTTAATATTTACTTCTTTTTCATTTATGATGCTTAGCCCAATAACCAGAATTAATGGGAATGATCTCATCCTGGCGATTCTGGTCATGAGAATATTTGTTAATAATGTTCAAATGATAGCATTTATATAAACGGTATGGTATATAAGAAAAAGATAACATATGCAATAGCATCGGTACGAAATGATTTGCACTTGCAATGCGTCCACTTCTAATATGCTATGACAACAACGATTTACAAGAATTTCCCAGACAGCAAATACCCCTAAAATCAGAAGGAATATTTAGGCTGGAAACTAACGAGGTAAATTTGTTATATTACACTCACAGTCAATCGTATCGTAGGTGGTTTCGGAAGATATTTCACGAGGGAAGACTCTGAAATAGGGGAAGAATATTATTCCTTGTACGGGCAAATTTCACGAAAAAGAATCTTACGGAGAAAAGAATATTATGCGACACTGGAATTTGTTGTTGGAGACCGGAATTTTTATAATTTTATTAATTTCAAAAGAGTAGGGGCAAAGCATAAGCTTTCAGACGTTGTGTTTCCTAGAGTAAATTATAAGTTTATTATAATTATTAAATCTTAATTGTATCAGCTATGGCACTCAGAAATATATATTGCTACTACCAATATATACCAGCTGTAGAAAGGTTGAAATTCGAAAGCAGATGTCTGCGATTGCATTTGCGTAATGAGTAATACCATAAGATATTTGTCAGAAGCATTGAAGAAATGGAATACTTATTGTGTTGCGTAAGAACGTTCAATGCTTGGTTTGATGGAAATTGTAGAAAAATTTTAAATTTCCGAGATTCCCAAATTACTTAGTCGCAAGAAAGGTGTATTTAGTTACATCGTAGATTAAGCTTTTAATTTCTTAGTAGCAGCAATTTGCCTATATAGTTATATGATAACGCAGCAATATATAAAGGCATAGCGCGTAAATTAACAACGTTCTACCACAACTCCTGAAATCTCTTGAAGACTTTACAGTTGCGGCTACTCTTTTGCACAACGCAGATGCACCCGCTATATTCGCTAAAATGGACAAGAGAATGACAAGCGCCTGCGTAATATCTACAGACAGTATGGTTTAGTTACTGTTTCCTCAATCTATTGAGTTGAAGAGTTTTGGTTAAAATTTGACAGCATATAAATGACGTTTAGACGATATATTAATAGCAAGGATTTCGTTACAATCCCATCATCCTATATGAGAATATACGTGCATTAAAACTCTAATTTTGGACCAACACGTATGTAAATTTGTTTTCTGTCACAAATTATCAGGATCTAGTTAGACAACATTTTTTCAGAGTTCAAGCGTGATTATGTAGCATATGTATACAAAAAACTTCATCGACATTAAAACATTTACGGGATTACACTTTTGGGTTTTATGTTGAGGAGAAATCAACCCAAATTTACCCGGTATCGAACCAATTTTGATAATAGAAAGACCTATTTCGCTTGAAGTTATTAAGTCTCAAATTTCAGGGCCATATCACGAGTCCTGTCAAAAAACTTTTAAGATATCAGAAAATTTATATCTGCGACCCGTGAATATCCGACACTAAACAAGCAATGTAATAAAAGTATAAGCGGTAGTAGAAACTCAACGTATTAAATGGCGTTCATCAAACACAATATATAATGCATTAGTCTACTACCATTTTTCAGAAACCAAATTGAAAGGTTGTTCAATTTGGTAACAATTTAAGACCAATGTGGAAACAGTGTTAATACATCATAAAATCGATCACCTGAACAGAGTTGCTGCTTGTACTTTTATGTTGCCAAATAGTTTAATTACAAACACTAGAGAGACGCAAGTATGCGCAGTAAAACGTAAATTCAAGATTTTGTTATTCTGCAGAGATCCAGGCTCGTTGCTACAGGAATAAGGCGACCCAACTTCCCCCTCCCTGCACCTACTGCAACAGAGAAGAATTGTGACACACAATTTGCTAGTCATATAATCAAATTTTAGCCTCCTCTACTTTAAAATTCGTACAACCCTGCCTGCTAAGTTACTCTGGCTACAGATTTGCCGAGTGTAAAGAGACCTACGATATGCAGTTCACCTATTTACATTTGGGTTTACACTGAGCGACGCAAATCACTAATTCGCCGAAAACAGCTTCACTGCCTGAACTTAAAGACCAATGGTATAGGAAGGATTGTAGTGTCTAGTTGTCATCGTACACAACATGTTGGTGACAGGGGCCATGATATAACTTTCTACTGTTCGTTGAAAAACACCCATCTTGATACCACCACAAGATTTCGCAAATCGCCCAATGACCCATCCCCATTAAGTTCCCCCGCGTTAAGAACGGTTTAAATTTCTATGCAAGGATATCAGTTATCTAGAAAGCAGTAATTAATTGTAGCATGTGCTGCCCAAATATCGTGCGAAATCACCCAGCGTAAGCGCGGGAGCAATTTTGGGCTGGGGGAAAGCAATTGTTTGCCTGTAATTTGCTATTTAACCGTAGATGTGAGAGCGAGCATACGTTTTCGGTCCGGCCCGGTCTGGCTCGTTGAAAATCAAGGTCCGCCAGGCTCGGTCCGGATATGCAAAATGGTGGCTCAGCCCTGCATAGCACGTTTGTAATCGGGTGCTAGCCCGTTCGGCAAAGAACATAGGCGATATAGCATATTAAAATAGTCATGAAACGAGCGTGACAAAACTGTTAAAACGAACCCATACTTACAGGACTATTTACTAATTATTCTATCTTTGACCAGAGGCGATAATTCATTCAAATTTTTTAGGCCAACCTGAGCCACTGTAAACCAGGGTCGGTCCGGTCTGACTCTGATGGCTCTGTAACAATTCGGCCAGGCCCGGCCGGTTCGTAATTGGGTGTCAGACTTGGGCCGGCTGGACAAGGCCGGACAATGGTACCAAAATTCTAACTTCGTTATCGCCACTAGACGACAGTGTGAAATACGTGTGAAAGCGATGTCTTTTTGCAGTTACGTAAGGATAATTTTAATATTTCGAATAAAAATTGTCATTTTGCTCTAAATCTAACAAGTAATAAAAATTCGGCAATATGTACGCGCGTTGTATAATCGCCGCAGTGAGCTAAATGGATCATAAAATTTGTTTAGGTAAGTGTTTCTTGGCAAACCAGTGAGTAACCAATCCGCCTAATATATATAATAATGCCAAATATATATTTCCACCCTCGAATAATAGCGTTCTGTCTCTCTAAGCCTAAACCTACGCCAAAATCTAAGTCGAGCGCTAAGAGCTTAGCATGTGCCCACAATTAAACCTTACATTTCTCCCTCCGGTACTAAGCTCCAATTTCCTCTCCTCTTCCGCTGTTGGAGAAGTACAAGAGCTGATCCTTTTTAATCACACAAAAGCATTTTAAGAGTACTGATAATGATTCTTGACAATTGAAAAATCTGTTTCCACTAGACTTTATTGTTGATTTACTAGTGCAAACAGAAATAGGTAATTTCATGGCCCAGAAAAACGGTAGTTGGTGACCACCCGCCCTCATTTTTCGACAAAACGATACTTCGCAGCTTTAATCGTTCTGTCATTTTCCCTTACCGATCCGCTCACATTTGAGTCGGCTCCCCTCACTTCTGAATAGCGTGCTGCGCCCCTGTATGATATTGTTTTGTAATCAGGTCAGACGAAGATATTGTTTGCGTTATTACCAAATCAAGAGAATACTTAAAATCTCACCTCTGTTCACGATATATTCAAAACAAAGTTTATCGGAAAGCAGGTAGAAAAATATTTTGATCGAAATAGAAATTCGTTGAACAATATAAAATCAGCTTTATCAAGTCTAATGAACCAGATGGCCTATGTGTACACATTAGAGTTGCAATATTTAAGAATGAATCTGAAACTATTTTTCACAACTCCTTTATTTTGCGCAAAGAGGTTGTTTTGCCCAAATGTTAAGTATTTGTGTGCCTGATAAATTGTTATAATGGGGTTCCATGCTGCTGTCCCAGGCTTTTGCAACGCTGTTTTAGATATTAAAATTTTTCAGATATTTAGATAGTATAGAAAGCATAACTAAAGTCCGACAATTTTAAGCAAACAACACTAACAACGTGCAGCCGCTGGTTGTGCCTTAAGTCCAGACTTTAGTTTTACAAAATCGACACTAACCAAGTATTGATTTTGAAATGGAGACACTCTAAATATGACGTGCTGATGAAGACGTGTATAGTAAAGAACACATGTAAAGAGGAACTTGTATTTGCAAAAAAAATTAGAAATAGAAAACAAAACATACATGCAGCGTTTACGGTACAAACGACCCCCAAGTGAAAGTTTTGCCCACCCTGAGTATCTCTGCCACCATCAAATATGTGGTGTCTTGGACACCATGGTGTTTCTCATGGTATTTTCAGATAGTATACATAGGTAGTGTAGTGTCGATAATAGTATGGTGTAGACCACACCATAAAATTTATATGGTGTTAGCTACACCATACTGCTATTTACACGTCAAATATAATGTGTTTGTGGATGGTGTCTTTGACACCGTCAGTAATAAATAATAGGTAGATTTGGCCACTATAGTTAAGTTGATGGTGTCTCATACACCATCTATTGCATCATATAGTGTAGGTATATACCGTATGCCACTGGATGGTGTGGTGTAGACCATTGGGGGACAAAACTTTCACATAGGGTCCTTTATAACGTAAACGCCGCATTAATCGGTCATAAACTTGAAACAACAGTTCAAATTCTACATCCGAATCTGTAAACATTTCAAGCATGTTCAGCTAAGGCACAAGTATTTTTAAAACGGTGCGTGCAAAAAATATGGCGCTTGTAGATAGCCCGTAAGAGATTTCAATTGCCCAAAATCTATATTCTATGCATTGCAGCTATTGCTCCAACAATGTGACCTCACAGTAAGAAACATTGCAAGTCCTGCAGTTCCAGTCAACGTTTTTCCTTTTTACTTTTTCCTGATTTTTCTCAGGTGTGGGTTCGAGATCCCTTTAGGTTAACGCGTTCAACCCAAATTATCTTTCGCTAACTTTGCACGGCTGTCGGCGGGAACCAAAATATCTTCAAACAGAACTACCCTTCCGCTCATCGTTAGAAACATCATCCAGAGTATGATAGTGATAATCGACGCCGTAGTAACGTTTCGCTAAGAAAAGTGTTAATTATATAATAATAAAAACCCGCAACATAGCATACATGCCGATCCTGCTAACTTCTTAAATCATGACATCGTGAAGGGTTAGTTATGCAAATATGTAGGCGTATCCATAGTGGTTTTTCGGTCCAAACCAACAAATTTTTCCAAATATCTGCACCTGGCCCCACAACGGCTGCTTCCGTACCGCCTGAGAAAGGGACCTAACTATACAGTTTCGTCAATTTATGCGAGAACTTTTCTTTTAAAGACGACTTTATAGTACGGGATAATCGAATGGCCTTATTGAATCACGCTGTTTATAAGAGATACGCCGAGCTGGCCCCTCATTGACAGTGTGTGAACCATAAAAGACACCGCTCCTCTCCTTCTGATCGCTGAAATTTTGGTTCCATCATTTCTGCGAATTTTCTTCATTATTTTGATAGTTGCCAATTTGCGTCAATTTTTGTTAAAATTTTGCTTAATTTTTACCCATTTGGTCCAAATTTTGTTAATTTTCCCCCATTTTTTCTAAAATATAGCCAAAAATTTCGACATTTGGAAAAGTCAGGGGCTTGACTATTAGCAACTCCTTCCCCCAATTAAGTATCAGAGCTGATCCTGGATCTCTAACCTCTAGAAGCCTAACAGAGTCCGTCAGAATATCCATACTGAATCCTAGCCATTTTGATATCCACATAAACAAAGTATTTCTAACAAACAGATAAATACATTGTAGCGGCTAAACAGTTTAAGAATATGTAAGGAGTTGACACATTAGTTTAAAGAAAAAACTGCCTTTAAGCCTTACTATAGAAGACGCTGTCGAAATGTTCGCAGTTGTGAACACAGAGGGCATACAAACTTTAACAGAAAAGGAACTTAACTTTTCACTCGTAAAGGAATATGGTACCTGTAACGAAAAATAGCAGAAGCATCATAACTAGAAACAATTTTCTAGCTGTGAATGTGCTTCAACTTTTTAACGCCGGATCTAACTCGTGTAATGTTCGATAAACTCAATCTGGCGCCAGAGATTGACCCCGGTTGTACAGATGACAGCGACGTACGCAGATCACTTAGCTATCTAAGTAAGAGGTATTGCTAGGTTTCTTAAGCAACATCGCAAAGCAAACAACTTAGCAACGCACGTGGAGACGCACGCCGCACGACATAATCAACTACATAACGCATCGCAGTAGTCATCAGTACCAATGGGCAGATTTGGCAAGAAAAAGGTTAAACGTACCTTTCACGCCGCAAAAAAATAAAGATACACAATGTCCGGCATAAGATGCACACGGCTTACTCAATCGTGTTTCGAAACAAATATAAATACGCTGTGGCAAAATCGTTTATGACTGTAATGTAGATTTTTACCCTTTTAACGCCCGAGATAGATTATATATCGCATAACGTTAAATTGGTCTGCAAGCAATAAGCTGCACTTTTAAGCTTTACGCTACAAGACTTTTTTACAATTTTCGCTATTGTATTCATGAAATCACAGTGCACCCAGACTTTTAAACAGTAAGGAATGGAATTGTACCAGTATAGCGTAAAACTTTTCTGGCAGTGAGTGAGGCTCTAAACAAACTTAAATGTATAAGGACGCGTAAGCAATGACCGGTATTAGATGTGTACTAACGATCACAATCACAATGGCTTATGGCTAAATTTATGTGAATGTCGACATTAAAACTAAACTGTCGGCCCTAAATCCAGAGTGTCGGCTCAAAGCACCAGGTACGCCGTGGCGTTTGGTACTTAATAGAGCATAAGAAAAACATACTCTAAGGGATAGTTTCAATTTTCTAGTTTCTAGCCTTAAAGAATATTTTCCACGATGTGCGAAAACATGGCTCTTATAAGATCATCCAAAGCCTTGGCAATAAAGCGCTAAATTTTAGTTACAACCGCCCAAATCTGATTTTTAAAACATGGCATCACAACGTATGTATTTTGTCGCCACTCCGCACCACACGAGCTAATAAGTGATAATGGACCTAATTTTCCTAGTAAACCGATCGATCAAATATGCAAGTTAACAGGTGCCAGAAAAGTAATTCAAAGCGCTCTATAGGCCTCAAAGCAATGGTATCGTTGAGCGTATAAATCGTACGCTACTAAGTATACTTTCGTATACACGGATACAAGTCAAAGAACATGGGACGAGTTTGACCTTTTTGCACGCTTTGCATATCGAGTTAGTATGAATAATACCACTTCTCTGAGTCCTTTCGGAATGGTATATGGAAGGCAACTATGCTTGCCAATAGATAGGGCACTGCCAATTTCAAATACAAATTATCTAGATGAGGAAGACTATTTTCGCGACCGACAGCTAATACTGACAGCAACACGTGAATTGGCTCGTGAAAGTCTTCTTCGCTCTCAGGAGCCCATGAAACATTATTATGATTTGAAGGCTGCAGAACAAAGATATTGGGTTGGTCAGAAGGTTCACGTCCATTAGAAACAAGGCAACACCTGCTTAACAATGGCAGGGCTTGTATGAAATAACTCATTTGGCATTACCAGATGCTGTTCTCAAGTCGCCCATTAACCCTAAGAATAATGATTAACCCTAAGAAACTAATATGAGGGTTCATGTAGATAGGACCAAACCATTTTACGGTTCTCATGTTCCGTAGCTTCAGCTATAACGGGGACTTAATGCTGACATTGAACCGATCGAGGAGCCCACCGTTGCAGAACCTCAACCGGTTGTTGGTGTGCCGCTTGAGGCACGACAGCCACTTGATGATATCGAAGATGGGCATATGTCGCCATCGTCTGAGAAGGGCGTAGAACCCAAAGCTGCAAACAAATCAACAAAGCATCATATGTACAATCCAAGGCCTAAGAAAAGGTTGACTTTTGGTCTTAGACCCGACAGTCCTTAATATGTTGTGTATATGCATTTAACGAATTTTTTTGTAAAATTATTAGGTTTGTGCATATTAGTGTATATATTATGCAGCCAACGACAACGAAAGCAGTGAATTACCACAGCAATAACATCAATCTACAACCGCAACAATCCGCGCCAACATCAGCAATACTAACAACGGTGATACAGGTAAGTGAGGAACTGTATGTTAGAGTCTTTGCTGACCCGTGCACTGTCAGACTTTCCGGTCGTAGCCAGAATATTCAACAAATTTATTTTTGGTTATAGGAGTATGTACATATGTAGCTTTTATTACATGTTCTCTTGTGAGAAGCTTTGCGATTTATAACAGTATGAAACTATTGCGGCACAGTACTATGTGAACAGTCTAATAACGTAAAAAGTAAGCTCTTAAAACCTAAAATTTGAATCTTTACTTTCCCCTTATAGTGACGATCGCGAAATAGAAATTTAAGATGAAACATGTCAGATGAAAAACTTAATGACGGCAATTGGTTTGAAGCGCACTTCAGTATCGCCGTTGAAGTAAGGCAGTACATGATTTGTCAAATGATGCAGATAGCCTCCTACCTCTGACGTCACCGATATCGATCAGTTGAACAACTGGCCGTGCAGAACTTTGTAGCTACATATATCAAGTTGAAACAGCTAGCAAGGGACCTGAAGCGATTTTATGAGCCCACGAAACCAGGTCGCCGCGTTGTACTTGTTCCAGCGTTACTCAGACCCACTAAGTGGATGATTATTTAAACCTACCAATTTTTGCGTTATGGAGACACTGTACATTTGGTCCGCATCACATGTTTTCTGATTGTATAAATATATATGAATGGAGACGCTGTGGTTAGGATGAGTCTACTGTTGCCTGTATTGCTCGAACATATATCTATATAGCTTATAAGTTTGTTTTATAACTAGAACTTTTGAAAGTATAAATAAACTTTTGTTTGTTGAGATTTTTGTGTCACGCTTCTGGTTTAGGTAATGCTATCACTATCTTTAAGAGAGTGACATCTTCCGACATCAAAGAAAATTGATTTCTGTTGTATGTACGAACTTCTACTTATACACAAGTATCTATACATCTACTTATACTATAATTATAGTCTGTATAAACAATATATTCATGCTTTCTGTTAAATAAGCTTTAAAGACTGTCACATTCTGTTTTAGTTAAACGATTTTGCATTTAGTTATATCAATACACAGGCTGGTTCATCATTACTATTATAATTTTAGTTACTGACGCATTTATTCCGCAAATAACCCTATATATTTGAACATATATATACAGGCGCAATTTATAGTATGTATACATATATGTAGGAGCATATTTATCAGCCTAAAGATTATTGTTCTTTTGCGCTCCTTGACGATTTTTGCTCAGAAGTATTCTTGTTTTATGTTTCGCACCGTGGGTATGTATGATCCTAAACCCTTCTGCGGTCTATGTAATTAAGTCTATGTAATTATATTTCGACTTAAGTCTATGTAATTATATTTCGACCTCTGTGGTCTATGTAATTGAATCTATGTAATTAATTCTATGTAATTATATTTCGACTTTTTTGCATAATTCATATACCTAGATATATCTATATTATAGATGCGTATACCTGGCGTTACCTTAATTTTATCGCTCGCGTGAGCACTTTTGCAATGTTTTACAAGAGGAATTATATATATGTCATTACGTGTATGTATTTATGTATGTATATAAGTCACCACACGCTGAGTCCTTAATATCATCAGCGATTGGTTGTCATGGCTAGTGGTTTTGTCAAGAAACGCGATTGAATTTTATTGGGCTGGCTGTTTTTTGAATTATGTATCGGAGCTGGAATATTTCTATAAATTTTCTTAAAAAAGGTCGGGCAGATTAGAAGTCATCAGTCAAAAGTTGATTTCAGTTGACATTTTGATGTTTTAGTGTTAAAGCTAAGCTGTTGATTGCTTGAAATAGATTATCTGTAGATTATATTGGATCAGTTACTATATTTTACAGCACAAGAATGGTAGTTGTACACGTATTGCTTTCGTTAGCATTAGGGCGGGAAAATTCAAAGCATTTTTGCTATTAATAGTCTAATGGTTCTCGGAAATAAAATGTTGCCGTGCGTTTCGAAATCACTTTGAGATAACATAGGTTAGTTGAAACTTACGTATTTAAGCCACCACCTGTTCTTTTTGATGCCTCACTATATTTTTACCGTCATAGAATTCGACAGTTATTGCTCTGCCTCAGCCTTATCTGTCAGTCTTAGAGTTTGAGGATTCTTTCGCTGCTCCTGTTATTCATTAGTTATTGCACGATAATTTTTTATTCGTTGGTTGGACGTTTGATAGTTATAAGTAAACTTCTGCGGTTATTGTATGTCAGTCTTATATTGTAGTCTGGACTTTGCGGTGGTATTAACATCTTACTTCTATTTTTAGCTGCTTAAAGAGTTTGGACTTTAGTTCACTTGTATTGCAGCATAGAGGTATCTCTGATAATTGGTTACTCGCGCAGCAGCATCTCAGCATCCTATTATTGGCACTTATTGGGGATAGTTACGCGGCTCGTGGACATTAAGACGATATAAAGATTTTGTGTGAAGAAGTAAAGATACAGAAACTACGGCATAACTTTCAAACAGCACGTGGTCGCCTTTGCGATATTTCAAAGAATTTTATTATGTATCATGGATCTGGTGATCACTCTCGTTCATTACTGTTGTCTGATACATCGAAGTATATATATTCGGTCATCCGTTTTATAGTTCGGTGGATATTGCGTTGTGGATTTTGTACGCACGTCCTTGCTCATCAATTATTTAAACCATTTGTTGAGAACCGTTGTATATAACTATACAGTGATTATTTTGTTAAGATGTGCACATATTTTATTGCTGAACATCATTTTGGAGGAATTGTTTGTGTTCAGCCGCATATACATTGATAGTATAAGAGCCTACAGGCTAGGCTTGGAGAAATATTCGAGTGATTTTAGGCATATATTTGACTTAAGCTGCACATTGAATTAGCGTCAGAGTTCATTGCTATTCGTAACGACTGTCGGACATCCCCAAAAGTCCAGAGTATCGAATTTTCCCATAAACCCTTAGCGTCCGATTGCTTTTCTTCGTTACATTTGGCGGTCCCACCGAGACGTATTTTTACTAAGGATAGCTCAACAAATGGCTAATGAATAAATAACAAAAACATATACAACATAAACATGTTTGTTGGAAAAATGTCCTCATAACGTAGGAAGAGCGCGAAATATGTTTCAAACTGCAGTTTCTACTGTAGTTTATTTAGCTCTTATTTTCTTGGTTACATCTGAGAAATCGTTTTTCTACTACAAATAGATTAATTTCAAACAGTCAATATTAAAATTAGTTTCCGCATTTTTCTTATATGAAGAATACGTATACTATTTTGTCAAAGATTTAAGAATTAAAAGGGTAAAATCCACCATCTTTATCAAAACATTTAGGACCAAAATACTGCCACATTGAGCCAAATTTCTACCAAAAATTTGGCGCTGTTTTCAAAAATCGAGCCAGCGCTTCTCTATGGTTTTCCAAAAAAGCTATATTCTTAAAGATGATGCAAAATATTGAAATATTACCACTTTTGCTATTTGCAAGCGCAGTTGTTTGCTACGCAGCACATGTTTTTAGGAGCTACTAATGTTGTGTATGTAGCACTTATGAAAACAAATAGGAAGCTCGCATCTACCAAAACCGTAGCCGTTTACATTCAGGATATCTATCTATAAAGTGCGTCCCCGCATTGTTGAGCTAGGCCTTGTCAAACTCTGAAAAGGAGAAAAAGTGTCGACTTTACGAAAGTCTCGATTTTACACGCACTCTATATAATGGAATATATTTTTATACAGCACCTAAAGGTTTTACATAGCATGATGTTTCAATAAAAGCTCACAAATTTTGACATATCTTGCTTTCATAGTAAGATTCCATGTTAAAACATTTATGCAAAATATTTATATCTTCCTGGTGAAGAGATAGAAAACAGATCAGTTCGTACCATTTTACACCGGTAGTCTCGCAGCTTGATACTTAATTACATATTTGGATTGAAGACTTAGACCGACATAGTTAAAATTTTCACAATAATTTTGCTAATTTGATATGCCTGCATCGGTCACATTATTAATGTAATCTCTTACAGCAGCCGCAAAGAGAACAAAAATCCATATTTTGCGCATACATCACTATTTTCTACCGAAATTTCGTTCTTATCCTTTAATAGCTTGGCAGTTGCAGCTTTGGGTTAGGATTAAAATTAATAATACGTGTGCTTAGGTGGAACGCCTATATAAAATCAAAACGTGAACGATGGTGTGTAATTGACTCAAATTTTCAATGGGTATATATCATTAAGTAACAAACGCACTTTTAAGGACAAAAATTTTAAGAAGTAATATTCCAAGGTTCTAACCATGGGCGCAGACACCGCGGGGTAGGGGTCGGAATATCATCCCTCTGAAATAAGCCTGGGGAGGGCCATTTACTTCGTCCCAGCAGAAATATGATAAGTTAGTCAATCATATATGTATAGAAATATAACTGCACAAGGGATATGTAGGTAAACCCTCAAAATCTACCAAGTTGTGTATGTATATACCAAATCGTACTGAATCCGGTCACACTAAGATTTTTAAGCCAATCCCCTACCTGTTGAACAAAATCAATGTATTTTGTTTGTTTAGAACAATATGCCTTTTAATTGATTTTGTGAACACATAACGCTCTCGCAGTACACACTGTATGGTATGATCAAAGTTCATGATAATGGCCGGCTAACTGCCTTTTTAATCGAAACCAAACCGTTTCGGCAGTTAACGCAAAAAGTTTGTAGAGCATGGTTTAATTTAAATCGAGTTTTCAACATATGTATGTTAACTTAACACTATACCAATAATATTGTTGACATTTTAAAACTCTAATTTTGCTCAAACATATAAAAATAAATTTACTATTAGCCAGGATGTGGATATTGCTGATTAATTTTACCTATTCAAAAGCGCAAATAATGTTTGCAAGAGAATTTGCCCTAAACAGAGCCAAAACCCGATGTTTAAAGCACAAACTTTGCAGCATTTTAAACATTTTATCATAAAGTTGTGATGTTTTCGGATGCCGGATCTACTGGTTTGCTGACGCTCGGCTGAATAGACTACACTTTTAAATTGAAATAATTCAGTTTACTTGGAAGACAAAGGCGATCGGTGGTCAGTCGTCATGTGAGTTGCGCTAGCTTGTTAATAGCTGATAATGTCAGCATAACGATAGTACACTATCTGTTACTCAGTACAAGTATAGACATCACATCAAGCATGTCCAATCTTAAAATATAATACAGATAGTTGAACAAGAAAACGAACAATACTACGTGTCTCTAGATCATATGTTTTTTGACCTACATCCCGGATTGCTTGCTAAAAAAGTATAAATATGTAAAACAATTAGCATAGTGCATATGTCGCTAGAGTTGACGTAATCCAATCATTAGTTGTATCTCGGTTCCATTTATTATTCCACACAAGTACACCTATCATCAATATTAAACTAAAACGGTATTAATAAACCAATCAGGTTTAATGTTGTTGCTTAAAGCGGTTTTAAATGATGCTTGAACCAATTCCACTTACGACCTGCTGAATTTAGAGGCTGTCTTATAATATTTATGAGACTATTTGAGCACAAGCTTTGAGTGAAGTTTTTGACATTATAATTGTTAATATGATATGTCGCACGTTAAGAATACGAAACGAAATAAATAAGGCTCATTTGTACACAATTTTTTACATTTAAATATGTTAAATCAGTGTAGGAAGGGAAATGACTCGAGCGAGAGAAGGGGTAGTTAGGGGCAGGTGATAAGTCGAAATTTTCAAAAACTTATAATTTACCCTCAAAAAATTTCGCTGACATTGGCAAATTTGCTATATTGGCTTAATATTTAGCTAAAATTGCTAAAATATTCTCCCAATGCTTGGATTTTGTCAAAATTTTGTGTATTTCAGTTAAAGTTACCAAATTTTCTTTGACACCCTCGGCGCCCGGGCGGTGTAAATATGGTTCAGGGACAAGATCACACCCTTAAGGGTAACTTGCCTAGCCTCTATGAGCAACTATAATATTTATTTACACATGTAAAATACCTTAGGAGGAGGGGTCACATAATTAAGGGTAACTTGCCCACCCTCTATGAGCAACTATATTTAATTACACATGTTAAATATCTTTCGCATACATGTTTTCCAACATTAAATTTTGCAACTGCATCAAAAAGCAATGCAGACACATGTGCATACCTTAAAACTTGCTAACCATAATATAACCATATACCTCGTCGAACATTAATTGACCAGCTAAATAATCAGTCCCAAAGTCAGATCGCAGATAATTCTTTACCCCGACCCCTGCACTGATGAGGTAAACTGATGACGATATACTGATTTGATATAAAAGAACATGACCATCCAAAAAATATTCTTCGAACATTAACTGACCAGCTAAACACACAGTCCCAAAGTCGGATCGCAGATAATTCTTTAACCCTACTCCTGCACTGATGAGGTAAACTGATGACGATATACTGATTTGATGTAAAAGAATATGACCATCCAAGAAATATTCTTCGAACATTGACTGACCAGCTAAACACACAGTCCCAAAGTCGGATCGCAGATAATTCTTTAACCCTACTCCTGCATTGATGAGGTAAACTGATGAGGATATACTGATTTGATGTAAAAGAATATGACCATCCAAGAAATATTCTTCGAACATTAACTGACCAGCTAAATACACAGTCCCAAAGTCGGATCGCAGATAATTCTTTAACCCTACTCCTGCACTGATGAGGTAAACTGATGACGATATACTGATTTGATGTAAAAGAATATGACCACCCAAGAAATATTCTTCGAACATTAACTGACCAGTTAAACACACAGTCCCAAAGTCGGATCGCAGATAATTCTTTAACCCTACTCCTGCACTGATGAGGTAAACTGATGACGATATACTGATTTGATGTAAAAGAATATGACCATCCAAGAAATATTCTTCGAACATTAACTGACCAGCTAAACACACAGTCCCAAAGTCGGATCGCAGATAATTCTTTAACCCTACTCCTGCACTGATGAGGTAAACTGATGACGATATACCGATTTGATGTAAAAGAATATGACCATCCAAGAAATATTCTTCGAACATTAACTGACCAGCTAAATACACAGTCCCAAAGTCGGATCGCAGATAATTCTTTAACCCTACTCCTGCACTGATGAGGTAAACTGATGACGATATACTGATTTGATGTAAAAGAATATGACCACCCAAGAAATATTCTTCGAACATTAACTGACCAGTTAAACACACAGTCCCAAAGTCGGATCGCAGATAATTCTTTAACCCTACTCCTGCACTGATGAGGTAAACTGATGACGATATACTGATTTGATGTAAAAGAATATGACCATCCAAGAAATATTCTTCGAACATTAACTGACCAGCTAAACACACAGTCCCAAAGTCGGATCGCAGATAATTCTTTAACCCTACTCCTGCACTGATGAGGTAAACTGATGACGATATACCGATTTGATGTAAAAGAATATGACCATCCAAGAAATATTCTTCGAACATTAACTGACCAGCTAAACACACAGTCCCAAAGTCGGATCGCAGATAATTCTTTAACCCTACTCCTGCACTGATGAGGTAAACTGATGACGATATACTGATTTGATGTAAAAGAATATGACCATCCAAGAAATATTCTTCGAACATTAACTGACCAGCTAAACACACAGTCCCAAAGTCGGATCGCAGATAATTCTTTAACCCTACTCCTGCACTGATGAGGTAAACTGATGACGATATACTGATTTGATGTAAAAGAATATGACCATCCAAGAAATATTCTTCGAACATTAACTGACCAGCTAAACACACAGTCCCAAAGTCGGATCGCAGATAATTCTTTAACCCTACTCCTGCACTGATGAGGTAAACTGATGACGATATACTGATTTGATGTAAAAGAATATGACCATCCAAGAAATATTCTTCGAACATTAACTGACCAGCTAAACACACAGTCCCAAAGTCGGATCGCAGATAATTCTTTAACCCTACTCCTGCACTGATGAGGTAAACTGATGACGATATACTGATTTGATGTAAAAGAATATGACCATCCAAGAAATATTCTTTGAACATTAACTGACCAGCTAGACACACAGTCCCAAAGTCGGATCGCAGATAATTCTTTAACCCTACTCCTGCACTGATGAGGTAAACTGATGAGGATGTACTGATTTGATGTAAAAGAATATGACCATCCAAGAAATATTCTTCGAACATTAACTGACCAGCTAAACACACAGTCCCAAAGTCGGATCGCAGATAATTCTTTAACCCTACTCCTGCACTGATGAGGTAAACTGATGACGATATACCGATTTGATGTAAAAGAATATGACCATCCAAGAAATATTCTTCGAACATTAACTGACCAGCTAAACACACAGTCCCAAAGTCGGATCGCAGATAATTCTTTAACCCTACTCCTGCACTGATGAGGTAAACTGATGACGATATACTGATTTGATGTAAAAGAATATGACCATCCAAGAAATATTCTTCGAACATTAACTGACCAGCTAAACACACAGTCCCAAAGTCGGATCGCAGATAATTCTTTAACCCTACCGCTGCACTGATGAGGTACACTGATGACGATATACTGATTTGATATAAAAGAATATGACCATCCAAAAAATATCCAATCTAAATTTTTATGAGTATCTCATGTAATTTTGAAAAAGTAATAGCCTCAAGGCATATTAATAAAACGCGCGACTATTGCTGTCGTATAGTTGAAGTTTTATAAACAGGAATTGTCTTATAAAAAATAAGATTAAAACCGATTCACAATGCCGCAAACTTCATTATACAACAATACTTCAAAACACCACTTCTGACGAAAGCAAAGTAAGATAAATAATTTATAAATTAGGATTAAAAAACGTATTTTTGCAACTATATTTGCCACAAGATATTTTGCGGCTATGATCACCTAAAAAATGACATGATAAAATATTTGAACTTCTGTGCCAAACATGGTTATTACATCAACAAGCACCATTTGGCTTGGTAAAGAGACAGCGATTCCGTAATTTTACACAATGCTACTGATAACCCCGACATATATTTTTTGTTTAAATCACATATTATAAATTTAATACTTGTACAACAAAATTATTCATATTTTAAACTAGAAAAGTTTTGAAAATCCTATTGCTCAGATTATATATATACATATATATCTGTGGCAATGGTACCGAGATTATCGTTGTATCTTCGAAGTGACGAATTTCAGGGTTCAGGTAAAGGAAAAGATAAGAACATCATGGTCAGTGACACTCATGATAATTTTACATTACAATTTAAATGAAACTATGTCACAGAAATGGTTCGAATTAGTTGTGTGACCGGGTTATTTATTCGCAAGGCATGACCTTGTCTGATTTGGTACCTCAAAGCGTAGTCCTCTAACCTATTATAGACAGCAACATGCGTTCCTTTAAACTTCCATTCTACTCTTGATCAAATGTCCGACCGTTTACATTTTTACCGTCGTTATTGACCGGCAAGTCGTCTGGCAGCCTGTAACAATTTCTGCCGTTGACAGTTGTAAAAACCGTTGCTCAGCAGTTATGGGCTATCGCTCGGCCATCCGTGGTCTATACGTTGTAGGTGAAATACAATATTTTGATAAATTTCTGTTTTGACAGTTGTAAAAACCCTTGCTCAGCAGTTATGGGCTATCGCTCGGCCATCCGTGGTCTATACGTTGTAGGTGAAATACAATATTTTGATAAATTTCTGTTTTGACAGTTGTAAAAACCCTTGCTCAGCAGTTATGGGCTATCGCTCGGCCATCCGTGGTCTATACGTTGTAGGTGAAATACAATATTTTGATAAATTTCTGTTTTGACAGTTGTAAAAGCCGTTGCTCAGCAGTTACGGGCCATCGCTCGGCCAGCCGTGGTCTATACGTTGTAGGTGAAATACAATATTTTGATAAATTTCTGTTTTGACAGTTGTAAAAGCCGTTGCTCAGCAGTTACGGGCCATCGCTTGGCCAGCCATGGTCTATACGTTGTAGGTGAAATACAATATTTTGATAAATTTCTGTTTTGACAGTTGTAAAAACCCTTGCTCAGCAGTTATGGGCTATCGCTCGGCCAGCCGTGATCTATACGTTGTAGGTGAAATACAATATTTTGATAAATTTCTGTTTTGACAGTTGTAAAAGCCGTTGCTCAGCAGTTACGGGCCATCGCTTGGCCAGCCATGGTCTATACGTTGTAGGTAAAATACAATATTTTAATAAATTTCTGTTTTGACATAAAGCACTTATTTTATGACCTGCGATGTGCATTATAAACTTAGCAATTAGCTTTTTAGCGAAAAATTGATGATCCTGTCGACCGCCCCACGTTTGATTTCCAAGCCGTTCGCATACCTAAAATTGCATAGACGATGCTCGAATACACCAGTAAAATGCAAATTAATGTGGCACCATGACCAATATTGCTATAACAGACAATAATTTTGTATGAATATGTTGCTAAAAGCTCTATACACCAATCAAACAACTATCATCAACTTATCACCGTAGCACAAAAGTTGTTATGCAGCTGATAAAGCTTTGTGTTTAATATCATAATATGTCCCATGAAAACCTAAGACCATATATAAGTTAAGTGCTGCGTTTATTCAGCTGTCCTTGCAGCCGTGAATTCACTATCAACTGCAGCTGTAGGTTTGGCCAACCGGTACAGGCGTAACAACACGTTAGGCTAAGATTTGTCAAATCTAGTACGCTGGTCAATATGCTCCTACGCAACGCCCGCCGGTAATTTTTTGGACCTGTCGACAGCCAGTGGTCTGCCAACGACTCTAACTGTCGACGGCCGACTTTAGGTTATGCTGAACGTTGTCCAACGCTACCTGGTACCATTTTCGCCTCCTATTTAAAATATTATAAGCTACAATGCAAAATGCGTCTTAATACCAGCTCACATTGTCCTTTACTAGCTGAGTCTGGATAATTACAATGCGATTAAAGTTCATTTATCATAGAAATTTAGAGTCCACAAATTTGTTTCTGCGGCGAGGGTGTGCATATGAATATCGATGCATATTCTGTTAAAATTTACAGACTTTTCTGGAAATTTTATACGAAAGTATAAAATAAGAAAACAATGCATCGCCAATAGTAACTATTATATGGTAAACTCATCTTGTGTGGAAAATTTCGGGCTAGCTCTCGTGAATACCTGGTCCTGAATAGGTTTAGTAGCATTTATGCTGTGTCAGTTTTGTGAGAATGCTTTTACTTTAGTATATACATCGGTACACTGTAAAAAGGATGAGTGATACTTCATCCTCTGAAGACCAACGTTTTTCGACACAGTAAACCGGTCTGATTTGGCTCAATCTGAGTCATATCTCAGTCAGACTAAAGTCAAGGCAGACTCATACTGAGTAAAAATTTGACACACTCACCGAGTCAAATATAAATTTAACTGATGCTGAACCAAATAGTTTGACTTATTTTTTCTGATTCAAAAAGGAACTGTCTCCCTGAGTTAAATTCTGATCGTTTTCGTGCTGTTTATATCGCATACAGTATTCATCGAGATCGCATCAAATGGAGTAATTCATTTATTCCAGCGTTAAAAATAAATCAGGGCGCTGTTTGACATAAAATAAATTAAAGTGAGGCAATAAATCAGCGTAAAGACAAATCCGTCCTTAACATTAAGAGTGACGATTCCATTTTGGTAGGGCACCATACCTATTTGGATATGCAAGTTCAATAAATGCGAATTTTTGAAGTATCGTCTGCAAAATTATTGGGATTCGGGCATCCTTACCCGCTCTCCGATTTATGCCTATGGTTGCATCATTTCAGAATATAGAGATTCGGAAATTAAAAGGCTGTTTCGTATCTTACAATAAACACCTACTTTGACTTGCCCAGTGCACCGCATGCTATCATTGCTATAGACCGCATAGAGTTGATATTTTTCAACCGACCCAACGAGTCCGTAATGCGCTCCGACAGGATAATAACCGGACAAACGGCAATAAATAAATTAGAATTTATGACTGGTAACTACGCTATATGTAGGTTCTATGTTACTGTTTTATCGCGCGCTGACAAGGCTGTATGACGAGAACGTGACTCAGTTGCCGAATCGTGAAAGTCGCCGAAATTCGCTAAAATCGCTACAATTGTCGAGTTAGTGACTTCTTTCTATTTCTAGCGGAGTATCCTACGTGGGAGTCCTACACGCCGCTATGCTCATTTGGAAGACTTATAACCAAGTAACGCCACTAAATTATGTCTAGAAACCTCTGATCCGTACCAGGAACACAACGAATGCATGTTTTCGATTTTCGACGCTCACAAAATCCTTGGGGAGGAGTAATTTGAACCGTTTGCTCTCCTTTCAATAACATGAGGTCTACACGTCACCATGTAGCCCACATATCAAGGATTCTAACAGCCAAGCGGCTCTAGATCCGCTTAGTAGTCAAACCACAGTAAAAGTTGCACCTTCGCCTTGTGTCCGTTTTATATTACATACTGCAGAATTTAATATAAATTTTTCCTAATCCCGCAACGTCTTAATATCTTTATCCTGACTCGAAACATAGGCATGCAACCCAAATTTGCCTATTATTGGAGAACACGATATGCAGCGGCATGTTATAGTCCGCCGGATTACGCTTCAAAATAGCAGATCCCTTCCAGTGGGCATAAAATTCCAAAATGTTCATTTTTAACACGAAAGCGGACAAGTCACCTACAATTGTATTCACCTCGTCGAGACATCTTCAAACATACCCGGTGGGTCTCTGTCCGTCGGCCCGTTAACCCGGTAAACCCAGCGCCCCACCTTTGCAAAAACTCTCTCTATTTTTAACACTTTAGCATTTTTACCATACTTACCTGCAAGGTGAGGGTTCCACCTCTTCTGAATAAACTTCGCATGGTGAGTTCGGCCACAAGCTGAGGCATCACTCTGCCCAACGGTTAGCACAGGAGTGCCTATTAAAACTCGCTATACTAACATGCGTAAAGTAACTAGCGTGGGTTGCATTCTAATTCTGTGTTTACCCGCTTGTGCTTCGAATCCCTTCTTCGTCCTGGGACCGAATTTACCCTCATCTCACCTAAATTCCGCGGAACCCCTTGTCCCCAGTCCTTTCCTATGCCGCGTTTTTTAGTTTGGTTTCTCCCTCTACTCGACCATTTTGCGGTCCTTGTTTTGTTTGCGCTTGGTCGCTGTTCTGTTTACTCCTTGCTGTGTAAAATGTTTGTTTTTCTGTTCTTTTGTGGCCTTTTTGCTCTTTTCTTTTCTCCTCGTCTTTCCTTCTCTCTTCTTCCTCTCTCATTCTCTCTCTATGTTCAGTTCACAATTAAAATTATTAGTTAATAATTTTAATAATAGTATTTGTAACAAACGAATTTTAAAATATATACAAGAAAATAAGCGCATAGAAGGAAAGGTCATCCAGGAAAAAACCTGACGGTGGTCCTGGTGGGTCTCATTCAAGGGCTGTCCTCGGCAGACGCTCCTTTCGGGTGTACCCTGCCCTCAAGCTCCGTATGGATGCGGTTAACGGGCCCGTTCTCTCGCCCCCTAAAGTGCTCGAAAACCAGCCAGATTCAAAGTTTCGCTTTCATGAGGAATAATTAATATTTTCATAATTTTAATACTAGTAATCCTGTTTGCGTTTTGGAATTAAATTTGCTTTATGATTCAGAGCCGTCTTGCTTCCAGCCGAAAACAAAAGACTATGAATTCACTAACAAAAGAAGATTTTTCCCAAAATTTTAACGTTCGGCCCAAATTACCAGATGGCTCCATATCGTTTCCAACTCTCACTAGGAGACCACCGGTGAACTGTACCCGGTAAAATTGAAAAGTTTGCAGCTTTTCAGATTAGTCATCAAAACTAAACTCGAGAAAATGAGTAGAAACGCAAAACCCCCTTCGACTGGACGATGACTAAAATTTGTACAGTTCTATAGCGACAAAATTGTCAAGGTTAGGACCAACTCTCTTAACCTATGAACCAGTGCCACTTCGGCAACGCGGAGTTCAGTCGAATACACGGGCCAGCTCTAACGTAATTTAGCTAGTGTTTTTATAAGGCATAGAAGACTTGCTGATCGTATAGATTTTGGTGGAAGGAAACCACGTAGGTGTCGAAAGCTTCGTGAATTGGTTTAGCTGGTGCTGCCCGCTGGGATCGGCACTGTAAGTATGGGTGGAAGTCTGGAGAAGAAGGAGTTTTAATTTCACCATGTTTAGGCATTAGGTAGGTATACTGTTATGCATATACATATCCTAAATTTCTTGAGTTAGAATGTAGCTAGTTGAACTTCCCTGAGTTAATCTTCTTTCCGCCGTACAGCATGAAACTTTCTCTCTAGACACCATTTGTTTTTCTGGAATTACCAAAGTTCTGATCGGAAGTTTCTGAGCGAATTATTTAGTTAGGAAAATACTGGTCGATGTCTGTGTGATTCCCCGTGATCATAAGCAAAACTTACTACAGAACTACTCCGATGCTCTAGATTCAATTTTTGTACTTATTGATCTGAGTTAGGCGTTAAAAGAATTTTTCCCTGAGCTAATCATGGTTACAAATTTTTACTGAAACAGGCTCTTCTTAAAGGATCTTACGTTGAGTCATTGGGAGACGAAGTATTTTTCAAATTCTATACTCTAATCAAACGTTCGACGCTCATACAGCGTTTGAGACAGCACGAATAACGGTTGTAGGTACGAGAGCGTGGATAAGTAAAATTGTTGCTGTTTGTTAGGCCAAGTTAAGAAAATTTGAGAACCAAGGCCCGGCTTTCGAACCGAAATACGATCCTGGCCAGGCTTCACATCAAGAAGAAAATTCTAGGCCTGACTAATTTTGAGTTAACACGTCATGTTTGGTTTAACAGCATTCTGGGTTTGCAAACCTCTTGCTTTCATGGTCTTTTGATTGCGCATGCTAAACTGTAATTGAATCACTGCTGTATACCCATGCATAAATATATACTGTACCATGGCAATTACTTGCATTTTTATTGATTATCTTTCTGTATTGGACAAAGTATTCTTCTTGATCTAGGTCTTCCTTTTATTAGGTTAAGCCATGAGTACTGGCTTGAGTTAAGCCAGGCATTTACTGAATGTTATCGGCCCTATCCATAAACGAAAATAGGGTTTTTTATACAGTGAGGCAATATCGGCGTTATGCATTATCGTTGAAAGTAATGCGCACATAATTAAGCACAGTGTCCGGATGTCGTAGTTTTCAAATACTCATGATGTCTTCTACAGTCGTAGTAGTTTGTCAAGCGAAACAAATTCACATCGGAACGTCGCCTTACGGTGACGCTCAGATTTGTCATTAAAGCACCTATCACGCCAACACCTCCGGGCCAAGTCTGCATTAAGAACAAAATTCCAACAACTTAAGGACACAAAAAGACATGTGTCGTTGCGCCTAACAACTAAAATAAATAACTGGCTATACTTACCAAGTGACCAGAGTATGGCACTCTAGCTTACAAAAAACGCTTTAGACGTATATTTGTGCAAGGCATATGAATCAAAAATCGCAGTTTCGGTTTGTATAGTTCGCTCATTGTGTCGGGCCTTTGTCATACTGTGCCTTCTAATGTTTTGAATACATTAGGAGCCTCGTAACTTCTTAGGACTCCCCAAATTTCTTAGGATCGTATCACATCGCATAGAAGTATAAGTAACTTTCCTAACACTATACAAGTTGCCTAGGGCAATCAAAATATCATTGGGTTGTTAAAATCTCCCAGCGTCTTTTGAGGTACATAGGATTGCTTAAAATTAATAAGATTATCAGAATTTCGCGGGATCACTGAAGCTAAAAGGCCTGCTCAAATTTCTTAGTTTCGCTTGATTTTATGATACCACGACTGTTTGTGCGAATTCGGCAGGTCCATAGATTTAAAGTGTTACTAGATGCCATGAGGTAGTAGTTGACAAAGACGTAGGTAGTCTTGCCATATAGCTATCGAATAGAGCCGTGGTCTAGTATTTATATTTATGATTCGACGTTTTAGATTTGTAAGCTTATTCCAGTTTTGTCGTTCCTTCACACCAAACTTTATAAATCAACACACCGATCATAAATTCACCCAGGTTCCGTACATCGTAGGTTTCTGAGCTGGGACGTAAGCAGATAGAATCACATGATTTTGGGAATTTCCATACAAAATAGGGACTTGGTATAATCTAAAGCTTTGGTGGGTAAAGTGACATGCTAAATTTGGGGACAAAACACGGCATCTAGCAGGCGCCCTCACCTTTGGAATTTAGGTCGGTTCTGGGAAATGTATCCTCAGATCAGACCAGAGCAAAACCCTCAAGTTTTTCGGAGAGACTGGATCGCTGAATTTTTGGATTTTTCTCTATTTTAATATCATGATCCGTCGTCGGTAATCCTTCGTTGTCGAAGATGATTTTTTAAGGGATTAGTGAAAGTCGGTGCCTGCATGCTCGTCTGTGAGCAGTAAGCTCGGCTCCAGAACGACATCGGCGATCGCAATAGTCACAACTGAATTCGCCTGAGACTGGAGCTGTATTACGCCTATCGTGTGCAGCCAGCGATGCAGATTGTCTTTTTGCTTCGACTATCTTTTTGGCTTGGCGTAGGGAGTTACGCCAGCCTGCTGTCAGACACCTGCTGTTCCATGTGCTTGGATTTGTGTTCACACCGACCATGTTCTTCTTTACTGTGTCTTTGAACCTCAGCCTCCGTCCACCATATTTTCATTTTCCGTGTTCAAGCTCGCTGAACAACTCTTTTTTGGGTAGTCGATCTTCTGGCATTCGTGAGATGTGACCGGCCCACCTGAGTTGTGCTGCGGTAATGTGTATTTCAACACTTGCCACGCCTGCGCGTTGGAGGATAGCGACATCTGATATTTTGTCTTGCCACGTAATATTCATAATCTGGCGAAGATGGCGGAGTTGAATACGCCCGAGCTGCCTGACAAACTTCCGGTGGAGGACTAGCGTCTCTGTTGCGTATAGTAAACATGGCAGAACTGCAGCATTGTACACTTTAATTTTGGTATGCAGTTTTATGTCATGCCTGGACCACAGCCGATCTTTGAAAGTGCCGAAAGCTTTACATACCGATTGAATTCTTCTGTTTATCTCTGCATCTATAGAGTCGTCATTGGAAACAGAGCTACCCAGATAGATATAGGAGTGAGCATTTGTCAGGTTTTGGCCATTGACGGATAGCACCGGCTTCGTTCCGATATCATGATCCGCTAGGTCTGAGACAGTTCAGCTTTCACAGATTCACATATATATTCGGATTTGGCATAGATTCATATTTCCATCTGTCCCTATCTGACATCATAGGTGTTTTGTGCGGACTATGCTAGGCGCTCGATTGCGCCCACTTCACGAATACACTCATTAAATGGGGCGTTTAAGTTAAGTTGTGTGCACAATGACTCTAAGTTGTTCAACAGTCTCAACACCGTTTCCGCATGCAGCTTTGCTGGACACCCCGGACAGCTAGAGGAGTCTTAGGTAACTGGGAGGATTTGCATGAGCAGTCTGCGCTGACTATAAATTTTGACCGATACAGTCTCCCTTGACTATAGCTAAAACACGCGCCAAAATTTGAATTTCTTCCTTTCCTAGCGTCTGTCAAAAATTGTACTTGTCCAAAATTTGATTCTTTCCACGATGTAGTGCTGCCTAAATTTGAATTTCCTGCCTCGGGAACTGTTAAAATTTGAATTTCTACCCGTTATAGTATAAATCAAAACATTAACCGCATAAATCAGTCCGCCGGGACACTATAATCTGTCCTATATAGTCAGCCTAGACTACACAGATTATCCAGAGAGCTGCATACGGCTGCAAGGAACACATTATAGCTAGCTCGTGCTATAGAAATGTCCATTGAGTCTACTTTGACCCCCGGACAAGACAAAGTCAGGCTTCACTCAAACTATCGTGAACAAGTCAAAATATTAATTATACGCATGTTCAGAAAACACAGGCATTAAAGAACTGCACTGCCAACATAAACGCACGAGCACCCATAATATACGTATATACGCATTGAAGGAAAACGAATGGGAAACACGAAAACAAAAGAGGAAAGCAAGGGTTAGGTTCGGGTCCAAAGTTTTGGAACCAACGTACCGCGTCAGGCGAGTTTAAGATTGAAGTTAGTAAAGGCGTCCAAAACGGTGTGAAACTAGGATCAACCGAGCGGCAAATGCATCAAATTGATATATGAGGCAAGGTTTTGCACCAATGTTCATCTAAGCTTGTACTCTAAATATGATTCGAAAGCATGCTTCTCCTGGGTTTTGGTGTCGCCGAAGAACTAGACTATTCTAAAAATTTACTGGAATTGGGTAGTACACAGAATTTAGCAAGATTAAAGCAACAGAAAACGACACAGCTTCGACCCCAGTGAAACCGCAATTTTTAGCATAATTTAAGAATTTATAAGTACTGCAGCATAAAGACGGAGAGCCGCCCCTCCAGGCTTTTAGCTAGGTTGAAAATCGAAGTATTTCAGGTAACTATTAGATTTCGATAACTCCTTAAAAACCGTTGGAAAATAAACTGATAAATTCGACACAAAAAACACCACCCACGACACTGAGTTTGAACTACCTTCAAAACATTATGATGATAGCCCTTTTAATCGGATGGATACCTTTTCGGGCATTCTCCAAATTGTAGGAGCTAAACTTTCTTAGGATATTGTTAAGATTTGGCAGAGATCAAAGTCCATCATGTACTAAGCAACAAAAATGACATAAATTACCCGCAACACGGTATGTAAATCTGAGCCAATTTCGCCGTTAGCCTGTACTTGAAATAGGTATCACAGAGGAGTTATCACAGTACTCTCCCGGCTCGTGCCAGATGTTCACAACCTGGCCAGCTAGGAAACGTACCCGTTCGAGGCAGGACTTGAAATTCATCAATAACTAAGATATAGGATAACGACACAAAAATGTCACCCTCTAAAGGCGTAAGGTTATATTAATTCCAAGTTGACCTTGTCCGTTGTAAAATGTTCGCAATATTAAACTTTGGGTATCGTAGTGCAACTTAGGAATAGAGTCACCACTTAAACTTGTTCAGAATTGTCTGCAACTTGACCTACAATTCAACATCAAATTAAGTTCGATGCTAGTACGAACTGGTAGCGATGTTGATTATAACTCAATTAGCCATAAAATCTAAAGACTCGAGGCTTAGCCTCAGCGAAAAAAATACGCAGTTCTGTATCCATATCAGCTGGCGTTACGTGCAAAACAAAGACAGGAATGTTGATTAATTGCTAAAATCTAAAATTTACAAGGTTTAGTTTAACGACGTGGTTGCGTGTAGGATGTTAGGGCGCGGTTGTATTAAGCTAAAGTACGATGTAGTTATGCTAACGTAACAGATCCTAATTTAGCATGGAATTAGATAGTGCCGAGGGCAAACCTCGTCTTAAAAAATTGCGTTTTGCGCCGTGCTACGTCGTCGTTTGTCGATCCTGTACGTACGAAGATAGAATTTCAAACAGGCAGACATGTATTAAGAGTCTTTTGATTGAGGAATCTAAAATTTACTAGAGCATACGTAACTGAACGAAGTAATAACTACAAATTCAGGTCAGGGGTTAAATGTGGCTTTTTGCCCCATTTTAGTACCCTTCACGGAAGCAAGGTTATTTTTATCTTAACTATCGATTTTTTCTCTGGATGGTTTTATTTTATAGTAAAATTATAAATTCCGATGCCTCTTTTTTTGTTTTTTCGATTAAGGCTCTGCTTCTAGAGTTATGGGGTTTGAGGCATGGTACCCCAATGGTTCCCCAACCCAAAATTCAGAAATTTGTTGTGACGTCCTGGGCGGCTGATAAGTTGCACCTGGGGGTTTTGGGGAGGGGAAACTCATTGCCGGTGTTAGTTTTGTTATAACTTGTGCTGGTATTGTGTGATGTCCACATACATCGTATCGACTAATGCTACCGAGAGCTGATTTGATGTGCACGCAAAAGGCCTGGTGTACCTATGCTTCACTATATTCTGCAATCTCGGTAGAGTTACTAGTTTTATATCACCGCACATCAGCTAAGCCGTACTCTGTTTGTTTGGCAACCTTTGTGCGAAATTTCAATTTACTTTATATTGTAGGACGTGTGTTAACAACGTACCTGAGGGGATAGTTGCTCAGCGAAGCATTTATTTGTATCCGCACTGATAATTTTTACCGTGTCCGTCCGGCTAGTTTTTTTTCTAAATATTTCAGAAACGAATGAATATATTGCCATGATATTTTGTGCATATGATGGCCTATGGTCTGCCGTCACGTTATATAGGTATCATCTGGCAAACCATCCATGAGTTGTGGGTCCCGTTAAAATAGGGTGTCATTGACAATTATTTTGTTACGGTGGGAAATTGTTTTGTTATGTCTCAAAAAGCAACCCTTGTATCAAAAAACGTTCATTACAACCTTGTTTACCGGACTGGTGGATTAGGAGAGAGGGGCACAAGATGGGTCCCAAAAGGACCCATTGTATCCCGTCATATCATATTTTTAAAATAACTGTTAGCATTATATGGCCTTTAAAAAGGTTTTTAGTGTCGTTGAAAACAATGCAGTGATTTATTCGAACGTATTTGTGACCGGTATTCCCGTTTGGCATGATACTGTATCAGCACCCCCTCCCAATCAAGAACTGTGCGTGATTACGAGATTTTCAATGAATGTGTTACATTTTGTTTCTTCTGCTATTACAGAGATTTTAGACGATGATGAAGTCGACAAAGTGATTTATTTAAGTGTATATGTGACCAATACTGGCCTGTCCACAGTCGGGGGACCTACACTTTCCAAATCCCCATTTTCGTGAGATTTTCCCATATGTCCGCCACTCCTCACTTGGCCGAAACCCCCAGGTTCAACTAATTCCAAAAATTTTTTATGTCTGAAAATTTATGTTTTTTGTTTGCAAATTGTTTTTTAATCATTAATTACCACTATTTATAGTGCTAAAATTTCGTTTTTAGCTTGAAAATACATTCACGGTAGTAAAAATGCATGAAAATATGGAAATATTTAGTATTTTTAAACAATATTTATACCCTCTACTTTTAATTTTGCTCCGAGAATGAACATGGGCCTCCGAAGTTCCCCCATTTTTCACATGGCTGTGGACAGGCCAGCAATATACCCTTTTGGCATAATACTGCATACTCTAGTACACCTGTTATCTATCCATGATTTCGTGGGTTTTTAGTCGCTATGTCGTGACATTGTTTCAGCCTCTGCTCATGCTCTATACGTTGCGCCTAACTAACGCATTAATTAATACATTAGAGTACAATTAGCTTAAAATACACTACCGACACGGCATAGCCTATTTGTCTTGGCACATGTATACCTACCCACATATCCATCTACGGTCGGCGGTGGGAGTATTGGGCATACATTATGCTAAGAAAACTTATTTTTTATAGTCTGAAATTAGAACCGTTTGGTGTTGCGCAGATTTAGCATTTCTGTTTTTCAGTCTAAAACTGTCAAGTTGTTGAAAGAAACGTTTCAGGGTTAACCCATTTTATTAAGCGATTTTGATATTTGAAATATGCGTGACTTCATAGTTGACAGTATAGTCTCTATCTATAGTAAACATTACAGACTTTTGTAAGTTATTCTAAGTTTCTATATCGCTCCTAAATAGGTTTTCTCTATGTATGTGGTGCTAATATTTACATTAATATTGGTTTGTGCCGTTTGGTTATTGATGTGTCAGATGGATTTATTACGTTATGGCAATCAATGACCTCACAGCAGTAGTAGTTTACACATAAACTTTGACGCTATTTTAATCTATATAGACTGAGCAAACTGAGTGTAGTTCCACGTTTTAAGTCTGATATCCATCGAAGCGTGTACTGCATGTTCGTCAATGCTGGAACGCGCGAAGCGATGTTGGATTACGTTGCCGCGATTATCGAACGGAATGCCAACAAGGCGAAACTCTATGTACGGTTTATTTTTATTGCTGTCTTTGTTAAAGGGGTTTCCCGGCTGAGATCAGACGAACATGGCTCCGTATTTTGTTTAGTCCAACGTTGGCGTTTCGGGCCAAATTTGTTGCTTGTTAAACGCAAAATTGCAATTTTGTTTTCATAGCAGCTGCACAAATAGCGTTATTAGTGTATTAAAAACTAGAATGCAACTGCTTACAAATTCGCAAAATTGTTCATTTTTTCGTAGTTTTCTTCATCTTTAAAAGCTCGTACCTTTTTCAGGGAACTAAAAGTTTTGTGTTTAATATTATTGATATTTTGCCCCCAAAAATTCATTTAATCTTTCGTAATTTTACCATATTTTTTAGTTTAGCAAAATTTTATAAATTTTTTGACATAACGACAAACGTGGAACCTAATCTTAATATTGAAATTTGGAAAGCATCATTCTTTGGATAGGCGAATTGATTTCTGCATAGCGTCCATGAAATGAGGGCTACTTAAAACTCTCGACTACATTGTGATTTCAAACACATTGCGAGCTTACTTAACAGTGAAAGTATTTTTTACTCTCAATAACCTGCTTCGTTGTATGAAAACTCATTTATAGTGTCATTAAATATATAATCGTTTCTTTGATGTGTTACTCGTCGCGCCATAGAATTCTGATTTAATAAGTAATCAAGGTTAAGATTCAGTCGTATGAATGCATTTATAATGTTTGTTTTGTTAGCTACCACATTATTGGGTATGTGCTAAAAATAATATACCGGGTAACGAATACCAGTGCTATACCTGAAAATTGAAACATTTCTAAAAGAATTGTGGACGCGAGTTTTTGTCTGATTAATTTTGTGATTTTGACACCCAATCTCATAGTTTACTCACGCCTTATTATTACTTCATGAATTGATTTTGAGCTATTTCATGTTTTGTTATTTGTTTCCAGAGTGACAGCTCGACGGTTGCAACGAACGGTTTTATGCTGAATTTATTGTCAGTGATGTATAAAATGGCCGAGAAAGTAACAGTCGACAAGGTAAAATTGGAGGCGACGACTAGTAAAATTTAAATGAAATATTAAAATAGTACAAGACAACATTTGCAGTATGAAATGTATAAATTAGGTGTGCATTTTCATTGAATGTGTTCCAGTTTTATAAGCGCGGTTCACGCCGGTAAAACAGTTTTTACATCTGCAAAAGTTATGTGATATATATATATTGAGGTTTTTATTATGAATTTATCACTATTATTATTAATTATTTTTAACATGACTTCGGCTGAAGACTAGGGAAATTCTTGAGGGCTCTTCACAGAGTTTGGTGAGACACTGGGGTTATTTTAGAGGGGGGGAAGGGGGCGACCCCAAGGATCGGCTCCCCCCTCCCGGCGAGCTCCCCCTAGACACCGACCCCTACTTTTTCGCAAAAAAGACCCCTTAAAATTTACGTTTTTTTCAAAAATTGACCCTTAAGGGGCCACTAGAAAATTTAAAAATGGCTGAAAAAGTTGTTAAATTGTAAAAACGGTAATATTTCGATTTTAAAAACCTGTATAACGTAAGTCTGAAATACGTAACAATATATACACGCATATCGTAGGTTAAAGATCAATTTGGTCACCAAACCTAAAATATGCATGTATATATATATATTATGGCCAAAGCTGAAAAAACCAACGCCGCAGAGGTATGTTGGGGCACATGAAAGAAAAAATATATTGTATTAATTTTTATAAAATTACTGACCCCTTAAGGGGTCATGACCCCTAGTTTCCGAAATGTCCCCTTGCTACTGACCCCTTCGGGGTCAGTAAATTTTTCCGTTTACTGACCCCTATCTGGGATTGCCTAAAATAACCCCGGAAAATATAGGTCTTTCGAGCGAGCTCACTTGTTCGTGTGGTTGTGTGCTTCCACGCATATTTTGATTTTCATCTTATATTTGCGAAATCAAGCCGTTGACACGCTTTTTCAGCAAATTCGAAAGACCTGTGCTTGATTGAGCAAGTGATTAGGACCGTCAGCCTGTAACGCTTTCTTGCAACGGTAATGGCAGTGACTAGTTCCAACATATATTTTATCAAAATGTTCCATAAAGCAGATTTTGCAATCTTCCAAAAGTTGATTTGAAAGTTTTCCCATTGACGTCGCGACAATCACCCCAGGTTGGACATTTTACATTTGAATTAAGTCATCAGTTCTATGCTAACACTCTTCTGGAATCATGTGTTTAAGTTTTTATGGTCAACTACCAGTTATTGCGGTCATTTAAAATGTTATTTTCCAGATTAATTGTCTATATCCGTTTCACCCGAAATCGCGCCTGAAAATCAAAGATGATGCTCGACTAAAGCTTCGTTCTGACGAACTTGACGCGTTCGAAAAATCCGTGGGTTAGTGTTTCTTTTACATCTTCGCCGTTGGATTAATATAGTATCACTAGTAGACAATAAAATCGAATGTAGGTTGGTAGAACTAATTAAAGCTATTGTTGGAACAATAGATGTTCGCATTTATCGAGGAATAATCCACAAACTTCGCTGTGATAAAAATTGCATACATAATGTCCAGGTTTTGCAAACATTGAAGCTTTGTCTGTACTGTCATTTCTGAAAACACTTCTCTAAATACTAACTGAATGTAAGTAAATCTTCTGGCTTGGAAATTTGACGAGAAAACCCGGATTAATGCTGCCTGTCCACAACCCTCCGAAAAGTGGGGGCCCATATTCATTCTCGGGAGAAGACAAATAAAAATACTAAATATTTCCACGTTTTCATGCATTTTTACTACTGTGAATATATTTTCAAGCTAAAAACGATATTTTAGCATTATAAATAGTGGTAATTAATGTTTAAAAACAATTTGCAAACAAAAAACAAATTTTCAGACAAAAAAATTTTTGTAATTACTACTTCAACATGGGGGGTTTCGGCCGAGTTGGGGGGGCGGACATGGGGCAAAATCACACGAACATGGGGGGATTTGGAAAGTGGGGGGTCCACCCCACACTGTGGACAGGCCGGTAATGTAATGGAGCAACCGTATGGTTTGGATGAAAACAGTATTTTTAAGGATCGCGCCAGGATTGCACGGATTATATATGATAATACAATTGTAAACGCCATGTTTGCACACCCATATTTTACATTGGGATAATTTATTGCTTTACATTGTGTTTCAATGTTTTCTTTCTTTTCTCAGCGTTTGCATTTGAATTTTAGACAGCTCGTTTGATGTAAAATTTCCGTCGGAGTGTTTTTTCCTTACGCTTCATCTTCAACGCATGAGCCTTCTCCCAGCGTTCCGCAATCATTCGAGGCTTGAGCGTGACGAAATCCACGCACATCGGATACGTCGTCAGCTGGAAGAAAGCCGTCCGCACTGGGAGTCCCAACCGTTTCTCGGTCCGCGGAATAGACACATACTCGAACGTCAGAAGATTATGTGCCGGGTACGTTTGGACCGGCCAAAATTTAACTTTTTCGCTGAAAAGTAATAATGCTGTTGTAAAATTGCTGCTTTGCATTCGGAAGCATAACTGAATGGTCGTTTGGGTTTCTCTAGATTCCAAGGATTGATACCTTTCCGTTGGATATATCGAATAGACATAGTTCTGTATCGGCTGTAATTACATTGATGGTAGTGTTTATATTTTTTGACCGATACGGTTTTACTGGATACGGTCAGACAGTATGGTGTTGTTGCGTAAGGTACGCTCTTAAATTTGGAGTATAACCGAATTTGGAGCCCTTTCGGTGAGCAATACGTTTTATGTTCATCTACTTCGTTCAGTTACGTATCTCT
>JASANE010008412.1:0-31190 GCA_030248225.1 Trileptium ribeirensis | reverse complement strand
AGCACAAGGGCCAACACTACTTGGGATCTCGCCGATCGAGGCTCATCTATATTTCTAATACTATATTGTTTATCTTGTTGCCCATGTAACGGTTTATGCGCTTAATTTCAGTTCTCTCAAAATGATGTCATTATCCAGTGAAAATCGGGCTAAGATTATAGAACGTTCGTTGCGTTCAGGAGATAAGGAGTATAGTTTGACACAAAATGAAATGTGTAGATCTGATGCTTGGTCACACTTTCGGCTGATGTATAAAGACGAACTATTAATCTCGGATTTGTGTTCATGCCACCACTGCAAACGCGTATCGTCTATCGTGCAGGCGGAAAAAGCTTGGGTACTTCTATGCTTCCGCGGCATTTGTCGGTGTGTACGAGAAGACCGTCTGCGTCTGCATCAGCAGAACGCCAGCTAATGCTTACATCGTGTGTGGCACAGCCTGTGAACTTCAGCGAAGCTGGAGTATCTCGAGTAAAAAAGGCCGAGGACGGGTTTATGGTCCAATGCCACCATTCTTTCCTTTCGGTTGAAAATCCCGGACTTGTCGATATTTGCCTGGTTTTTGTCGAGCTAAAGAGCTCAGTTCATCTAATTCTGGACATCATACTGTACCAGATGGCAGTAATCCGCTCACCTTCTGGAAAATGCACGCTGCTGAATTTCCGCTACTGTCGACATTAGCCAGAAAATTTTCAGTGTTTCAGCATCATCTGCTCCATCAGAGCGAGACTTTTCGTCAATGAATTTAACGATTACAGAACGACGGCATCACTCAGCCCCGATACTGTTGAAGCAGTTGAGCTTATAGGAGCGGCATTAAAAGCTGGATTACGGATATCAACAATTCATGAATAAAATTTTGCCTCTGCTACTGCAGGAAGCTCGCCGGCAGAGCTATTATTCTCCTTATTTACACATCCTTTAGCGGGAGCTGTAGAAGGCGCTAGGAATTTGCCTTTTGGTGGGTTTGCTGAAAAGAAACTGGGCGCTTCCCTATACTGGGCGTGACATAAGCCATTAAGCAATTCCCTTTAGTGGGTACTCGTACCGTAGACCTAGACACTAGGAAGCTCGTGTCTCCTTTTACTGGGCGCTGTATGAGCCTTTAAAAACGACTCCGTTTACTTTGCGTCTCGGAAGTGACCAGGCGTTTCACGTTTGGCGGACGTTGTAGTTGGCTCCGTAAGTCACTATAGCAGTTCTACTGTCGTAGGCGTTCTAGAAGCCAGTGAGTGGTTCCCATTGGTGGAGTGGGCGCTGTAGAGGTCACCAGAAAAATTTTCCTTTACTGGACGTTGTAGAAGCCACTTGGCAATTCCCTTCAGTGGGCACTGTAGAGATCACTAGGCGGCTACCTTTGCTAGACGCTGTAGAAGCCTGTAAGCTGTTCCGTCTACTTTGCGCCGCAGAAGTGACCACACGTTTTACCTTAAGTAGGCGTTGCAGAGACTAGGCTGCTCCCTTTACTGGGCGCTGTATGAGCCTTTAAAAACGACTCCGTTTACTTTGCGCCACGGAAGTGACCAGGTGTTTCACGTTTGGCGGACGTTGTAGTTAGCTCCGTAAGTCACTATAGCAGTTATACGTCGTAGGCGTCCTAGAAGCCAGTAAGTGGTTCCCATTGCTGAAGGGAGCGCTGTAGAGGTCACCAGAAATTTTCCTTTACTGGGCGTTGTAGAAGCCACTAGGCAATTCCCTTCAGTGGGCAATGTAGAGATCACTAGCCGGCTCCCTTTACTGGGCACAGTAGAAGCATTTGCAAGGAGGTTCCTTTTACTAGGCCCTGTATAAGTGTAAATCACGGTATCTTTAGGACGTTACAAATTCTTGTGTTGGGAATGGAGCGGGCACCCTCCCAGAATGCCGGCGTGCTTCCATTTGGGTGGTTGGTTGGGCGGTAGGGAGGTGGGCTGCGAAAGCGGATCACGTCTTTGTCGTGCAGCCTAGGCAGCGAGAGTTCGCTGGCGAAGAATCCGCTATCAGAAAGCTAACAAGATTAGCTTAGCTTTAAAACGCAAAGAGAAATATGTTGGACCATTAAGGGTTCAATAAGTTGCGGGCCTCGCAGGTCTGAAAAAAGACTTGTGCCCGCGGGTACGGGCCTGGTGGCCGTGGACAGCCCATGGATTTGCGCGGGTGCCCGCGGGCTCAATAATTTCTGCACGCGCACCTCTGTGTCAATGCACAGTCAGCGAGCATCTACATTATGTGTCGTGCTTATTTATAGGTAGGATTATGTAAAAGTTATGTCAAATCGACTTGTAAAGTTATGCGACGTAATTTTCCAATCCAGCATTTTAATCCTGCCAAAGTTGGGTAAGATTTGATTATATAGATATTTGACTTCGTGAAACAATTATCAAGTCTTTCATCTTAGCATCACGCAACTTAATGCCTTAGTCATCAATTTCTGAAATACAGTGTGTTGATTTGGTATTATTCCACTAGGGACGTCGAGTTGGTAGGTTCGGATAAAGCACGTTTGGGCTATTTTGTGTCCGGTATGTTCGTGCAGCAAATAGAGACTTTTGGCCATTGTGGAATATAACTTTTTTATAGTTTTACGATATCACAGTAAGTTTTGGCAGTTCTGGATCGAGATTAACACAATATATACATCCAACAGACTGAAGATAAAATGTTTCTATTTTTTAACTCCATCGCTTAAAGCTCGTTTACGAGAATATATAAAGCTGAAATGCAAGTCCTATATCACTCAAATAATATATATATTACAATATTAGAAAGTCATTCGTGTTACAATGACTTAAATGAAATTAAGTAATCAGTGATGAGACATTTGAGCAAAGAAATATCAGGAATTTCTCTTCGAAAATGCAATGCGAGGCAACGATACAGTTTTTTATGCTGATCATGAAACTGAGAAATCACTGCGACAACTTACGGGTCGTTAAATTTTTAAATGTCTGAAGTGTCCAAAAACGTAGTGAGCTGACAAAAAATCGAGATTTTCTGTCACGAAAATGTTCAAAACAGACATTTTTTGAACTCCCCGAACAGTTGTGTTATTTGACAGTGTGTAATTGAACTGTTGATTCTTTTTAACGTGACACACATACTTCACCTTATGGTTAAAATCAAATTATAATCGCACACAACTTTTAAACAGACAGCATTGTTTAAATATCTGTCATATTTCAACAGACATTATTGTTAACTGCTTTCTTAATATACTGCTATTTAAGGTGCAGGAACCCCAGTAAGGTTTAGCTTTAAAACTATATCGATCCATCAAACACAAGTTGACTGAAATGTATTATAATAAATTCTGTCTGATTAAATGTATACGTACATGGGTGAAGACGAACTGACTAGTATATATATAATCATGAAATGCGCCCAGCCAAACATAAATAGAACAATGTATTTACGTGCTAGAAACAAAATGTTCCCGTATTTTCCACCATGAAACCCGATACCACGTTATTTTATTGCAAGTCTTATAATTACTGTTCCAAAGGAACGTAAAACTGGAACATAATCCATCATAATATATATAAGTTATTATGATACATAATGTAAATGTGAAAAACTCTTTTGGTTGTGGGAAAAACGATACGGACAACAGGGAGTAATCGGAGTTCCGGTTCCAGCGAAAATCATATTCTGATTGCAGTTGCGGCGAAAGGCAAAAACCATGCCGGAGTGGGAATTACGGTTTAATAATTTTGTTTAATTTTTCAAAAATTTTGTTCCAGTTGTGGCTCAAAAATAAGTTTTACATAGATAGTCTCAAAGTTCCATTACAATCAGAGATTTACAAAATTTTACCTCTACCTACTACGCTGTAAGACGTTGGAAAATTTTTTTTCATAGAATTTCTCATCGTAACTCTGTAGAAATTGGTCAGTTTCAGCTTATTTTAACAAAAACGTAAGATGGGTGTTTCAAGTAATTGTTTTGCAGATTCACGAAGCTGGTTTAAATGTTCAAATCAAGCTGATATGCATTACAAAGTATGGATTTCGTAAAAGTATTGTGACCGGAACTGTTAAACTTGAACACTGCATAATACCATATTTTAGATTATTTTACAATGCTGTAGCTTGTCTAAAATCAAAACAGTAGCCAGTAAGCGCGTTAAATTTTGTAAAACAGCAGACACTCTATTTAAATATAAGTATTTGCAGCGCACGCAGAAACTGTGTCCTTGGAAATAAACTGTGTTTATGATTAAATGTGCGGAGCTCTTTCTCGGCGCCCCATTCTATAGCATTCACATCAGAAATTTATACCATACCATGAGTAATTTTCAGAACTAGAGAAACCAAATATTTCAAGTCTCCGGCGGAGTAACATGTAACAACTGTAGGTTTAGTAAATCGAGGCGATAGAAAACGAGTGAAATTATTTTGTCTATGCTCTCTGGATGGTGCGTTCATTCAATGTGGCGCAGTTTATGTGGTGAAGTATAGTGGAACGCATCTCTGTGCGCTGTTAGACCGAAAAAACATCAAACGCAATTTCGATCGATAAATATATATAGCATTTTGTAGCTTTTTTAAAAATCTTTAAAGTATCAGAGATGAAACAGTATCATCGCATTACATTAAGTTCGATGTAAAAGTTATTATTAACATTTTATATTGACAGCGCCTTTATTTCTTCCATAATTTGTTTTATTATAGACAGAACAGATTTATAAGACCAAATTTCAGTTCCTACTTCTGTGTTAAAGTTACTATTCCGGCTTTTCCTTGAGGGACAGAAACTTGTATCCATATATTACCACCTGCCGCAAGGATAATCGAAGTGTCTTTATAACCCAGGAACAGAATTGATTATGCCGATTATTTAATGAAAATTATCAAGGGTCATGAAAAAATTTATAGGAGAGTGTGAGAAATCTGATCATTCTGGGCGATAATGGAAAAGAATCCTCGTTTAAGCTAAGGTTTTTAGTCAATTGTGGCTTGTAGACTTACTTAAATTCTCGATATTAGTATCTAGGCCATATCAACGTTGAAGACATAATGGCGCACACTGAATAAAACTGCAACAAGACACGGTGTGCTTGACACTGTCGAGATGTGGCAATACCCCTAGCTCTAGCTACCTTTGAAAAAATTTATTAAAGCCATGCGGTGTCCAAAACACCCTGTTGACTACAGTGTGCCTGGCTCTGTGTGGTGTACATAGGTTCAAACGTTTTGGTCATTATAACGTGAACACCGCATAAAGTGCAAAAAACAGTTGTCTATATAACTTAATTAATTTTAAATTACTATAATGGTCTGCTCCATCAGTAGCGTTATGCTAGGGTAGTATTTATCGATCGGAATTTTGCGTTTGATGTTTTTCGGTCTGACACACAGGCCGATTGCGTTCCACTATACTTCACCACATAAACTGCGCCGCATTGAATGAACGCACCATCCGGACAAAATAATTCACTCCTCTATCACTAATACTGAAGTTTACAGTATTCGCATTGAAATATTGTTCTGTAGTCTGAAAAAGTACTGCATGGTATGGTATAGATTTCTAGTGGGATGCTATCCAACCGGGCGCGAGGCTCCGCATTTAATTTCCAAGGACACAGTTTCTGCGTGCGCTGCAAATATTTATATTTAAATAAGAGCCTCTGCCTGTTTACCGTAAGAATTACTGGCTCCTGTTTTGGGTTCAACAAGCTACACATTGTAAAATAATCTAAAATATGGGTCTATGCAGTGTTCAAGTTTAACAGTTTCGGTTACAATACTTTTACGAAATCCATACCTTGTAATCCATATGAGCTTGATTTGAACATTTAAACCAGCTTCGTGAATCTGCAAAACAATTCCTTGAAACACCCATCTTATGTTTTTCGTTAAAATAAGCTAAAAACTGACCAATTTCTACAGAGTTTACGATGAGAAATTCTATGAAAAAAACTTTTCCAACGTCTTACAGCGTAGTAGGAAGAAGTAAAATTTTGTAAATCTCTTAATTGTAATGGAACTTTGAGACTATCTATGTAAAACTTATTTTTTGAGCCACAACTGGAACAAAATTTTTGAAAAATTAAACAAAATTATTTAAACTTCGTTAATTCCCACTCCGGTATGGTTTTTGCCTTTTTCCGCAACTGCAAATACAGATTATGATTTTCCGCTGGAAATTTTTAAAAAAATTTCCGATTACTCCCCTGTCGTCCGTATCGTTTTTCCCAGAACCAAAAGAGTTTTTCACATTTACATTATGTATCATAATAGCTTATATATATTATGATGGATTATGTTCCAGTTTTACGTTCCTTTGGAACAGTAATTATAAGACTTGCAATAAAATAACATGGTATCGGGTTTCATGGTGGAAAACAAGGGAACATTTTGTTTTGTAGCACGTAAATACATTGTTCTATTTATGTTTGGCTGGGCGCATTTCATGATTATATATATACTAGTCAGTTCGTCTTCACCCCATGTACTCTATACATTTAATCAGAAACAGAATTTATTATAATACATTTCAGTCAACTTGTGTTTGATGGATCGATATAGTTTAAAGCTAAACCTTACTGGGGTTCCTGCACCTTAAATAGCAGTATATTAAGAAAGCAGTTAACAATAATGTCTGTTGAAATATGACAGATATTTAAACAATGCTGTCTGTTTAAAAGTTGTGTGCGATTATAATTTGATTTTAAGCCATAAGGTGAAGTATGTGTGTCACGTTAAAAAGAATCAACAGTTCAATTACACACTGTCAAATAACACAACTGTTCGGGGGGAAGTTCAAAAAATGTCTGTTTTGAACATTTTCGTGACAGAAAATCTCGATTTTTTGTCAGCTCACTACGTTTTTGGACACTTCAGACATTTAAAAATTTAACGACCCGTAAGTTGTCGCAGTGATTTCTCAGTTTCATGATCAGCATAAAAAACTGTATCGTTGCCTCGCATTGCATTTTCGAAGAGAAATTCCTGATATTTCTTTGCTCAAATGTCTCATCACTGATTACTTAATTTCATTTAAGTCATTGTAACACGAATGACTTTCTAATATTGTAATATATATATTATTTGAGTGATATAGGACTTGCATTTCAGCTTTATATATTCTCGTAAACGAGGCTTTAAGCGATGGAGTTAAAAAATAGAAACATTTTATCTTCAGTCTGTTGGATGTATATATTGTGTTAATCTCGATCCAGAACTGCCAAAACTTACTGTGATATCGTAAAACTATAAAAAAGTTATATTCCACAATGGCCAAAAGTCTCTATTTGCTGCACGAACATACCGGACACAAAATAGCCCAAAACGTGCTTTATCCGAACCTACCAACTCGACGTCCCTAGTGGAATAATACCAAATCAACACACTGTATTTCAGAAATTGATGACTAAGGCATTAAGTTGCGTGATGCTAAGATGAAAGACTTGATAATTGTTTCACGAAGTCAAATATCTATATAATCAAATCTTACCCAACTTTGGCAGGATTAAAAATGCTGGATTTAAAATTACGTCGCATAACTTTACAAGTCGATTTGACATAACTTTTACATAATCCTACCTATAAATAAGCACGACACATAATGTAGATGCTCGCTGACTGTGCATTGACACAGAGGTGCGCGTGCAGAAATTATTGAGCCCGCGGGCACCCGCGCAAATCCATGGGCTGTCCACGGCCACCAGGCCCGTACCCGCGGGCACAAGTCTTTTTTCAGACCTGCGAGGCCCGCAACTTATTGAACCCTTAATGGTCCAACATATTTCTCTCTTTGCGTTTTAAAGCTAAGCTAATCTTGTTAGCTTTCTGATAGCGGATTCTTCGCCAGCGAACTCTCGCTGCCTAGGCTGCACGACAAAGACGTGATCCGCTTTCGCAGCCCACCTCCCTACCGCCCAACCAACCACCCAAATGGAAGCACGCCGGCATTCTGGGAGGGTGCCCGCTCCATTCCCAACACAAGAATTTGTAACGTCCTAAAGATACCGTGATTTACACTTATACAGGGCCTAGTAAAAGGAACCTCCTTGCAAATGCTTCTACTGTGCCCAGTAAAGGGAGCCGGCTAGTGATCTCTACATTGCCCACTGAAGGGAATTGCCTAGTGGCTTCTACAACGCCCAGTAAAGGAAAATTTCTGGTGACCTCTACAGCGCTCCCTTCAGCAATGGGAACCACTTACTGGCTTCTAGGACGCCTACGACGTATAACTGCTATAGTGACTTACGGAGCTAACTACAACGTCCGCCAAACGTGAAACACCTGGTCACTTCCGTGGCGCAAAGTAAACGGAGTCGTTTTTAAAGGCTCATACAGCGCCCAGTAAAGGGAGCAGCCTAGTCTCTGCAACGCCTACTTAAGGTAAAACGTGTGGTCACTTCTGCGGCGCAAAGTAGACGGAACAGCTTACAGGCTTCTACAGCGTCTAGCAAAGGTAGCCGCCTAGTGATCTCTACAGTGCCCACTGAAGGGAATTGCCAAGTGGCTTCTACAACGTCCAGTAAAGGAAAATTTTTCTGGTGACCTCTACAGCGCCCACTCCACCAATGGGAACCACTCACTGGCTTCTAGAACGCCTACGACAGTAGAACTGCTATAGTGACTTACGGAGCCAACTACAACGTCCGCCAAACGTGAAACACTTGGTCACTTCCGTGGCGCAAAGTAAACGGAGTCGTTTTTAAAGGCTGATACAGCGCCCAGTAAAAGGAGTCACGGGCATCCTAGTGTCTAGGTCTACGGCACGAGCACCCACTAAAGGGAATTGCTTAATGGCTTATGTCACGCCCAGTATAGGGAAGCGCCCAGTTTCTTTTCAGCAAACCCACCAAAAGGCAAATTCCTAGCGCCTTCTACAGCTCCCGCTAAAGGATATGTAAATAAGGAGAATAATAGCTCTGCCGTCGAGCTTCCTGCAGTAGCAGAGGCGAAATTTTATTCCTGAATTGTTGATTTCCGTAATCCAACTTTTAATGCCCCTCCTATAAGCTCAACTGCTTCAACAGTATCGGGGCTGAGTAATTCCCGTCGTTCTGGAATCTTTAAATTCATTGACGAAAAGTCTCGCTCTGATGGAGCAGATGATGCTGAAACACTGAAAAATTTTCTGGCTAATGTCGACAGTAGCAGAAATTCAGCAGCGTGCATTTTCCAGAAGGTGAGCGGATTACTGCCATCTGGTACAGTATGATGTCCAGAATTAGATGAACTGAGCTCTTTAGCTCGACAAAAACCAGGCAAATATCGACAAGTCCGGGATTTTCAACCGAAAGGAAAGAATGGTGGCCTTGGACCACAAACCCGACCTCGGCCTTTTTTACTCGAGATACTTCAGCTTCGCTGAAGTTCAGAGGCTGTGCCACACACGATGTAAGCTTTAGCTGGCGTTCTGCTGAACCAGACGCAGACGGTCCTCTCGTACACACCGACAAATGCCGCGAAAGCATAGAAGTACTCAAGCTTTTTCCGCCTGCACGATAGACGAGTACGCGTTTGCAGTGGTGGCATGAACACAAATCCGAGATTAATAGTTCGTCTTTATATATCAGCCGAAATTGTGACCAAACATCAGATCTACACATTTCATTTTGTTTCAAACTATACTCCTTATCTCCTGAACGCAACGAACGTTCTATAATCTTAGCCCGATTTTCACTGGATAATGACATCATTTTGAGAGAACTGAAATTAAGCGCATAAACCGTTACATGGGCGACAATTAAAACAATATAGTATTAGAAATATAGATGAGCCTCGATCGGCGAGATCCCAACTAGTGTTGGCCCTTGTGCTTGTAAAACAAGAAATAGTAAAACGGCGGCAATAAGCTAACGTTAACACAGCATGAATACAAACGCTTGGACTAGCTGTGTAATTTATGATGAAACTTTTATTATTTGACACAAAATGCCCACAAAATCGTTTGTGGCCTTAAAGAAGGTAAACTTACTGACTGGAAGCCACAGTGGGAACCTAGAGGCATCGAACGAAAAAATTATCAAAATCTATTTAATTATGGCAGTAACAAACATTGCGCAATTTTGCAAGAGTTTCGCACACAAAGATCTAACTTAGTTGGAAACAACATGTACCAGCAGGGAAGTGAGTATTTGAACTGCTTTTATGTGGGCACACCAGTCGGGCAGCTCTGTGACTTGGTTATGCAAAATGGCACGCCAGAATGCCAAAACGGTGCGTTTATCTGCGTTGGTCGCCACCCACCCTCCCTCCCCTCCCCCAAAAAACAAATTTATCACATTGGCATGGCGGCTCGCCGGCATATTTGATTTTAACGTACATTACCCACATATTATGGCCAGACTTGAATAACAATACCAAAACAAGTATTAATTTAATTTATAAAAATAATATAAAACACAAACGCTACAAAAACTTGAGTGTACGAGGCAGGATACTATTGATAGCCAGGCGCCAGGGAATAACCGGAACCGAAATTTACCGGAACCGGAACCAGCAACCGGAACCGTCCATTTAAACCGGATCCGGAACCGGAACCGGAACCGGAACCTGGTCTTCGAAATTTATATATAGTAAAAGATATGAAGGAAGAAATTAAGGTATAGTCGATTTAAAATGCATTAAAAATAACTTTTACATTAAACTTAATGTATTGCCATGACATTATTACCGTTATGAAACTTTAAAGAGACTGAGGAAGCTAATAATGTTTATTTATCGATCAATATGTCGTTTTATTGGACACCAAGAGCAAAAAATACCTTCTACTATACACCATTGCGTATACTGCGTCAAATTGAATGTGCTTGCAAAGCTTGGAGCGTAGAATAAACGCGTTCGCTCTGTCCCTATTCGTCTCCCTTTACTACACATACGTTTGTTAGATGTTGTTCTGTAGGAAACTTGAAATTATTGGTTTATATGATTCAGGAAAAATTAATAGATAAAAAGTAATTTTCTGATCAGTGGTAAGAGACACTGTTTAGGCTAGCGTTGGACAAACGGTGTCCGTCAGTTAGATCATAATGATGATAACTTTATAATCAGAATGCTATAAATGAGACACACTGTGATGCTGCTCGCGCAGTCTCAAAAATACAGTTCATTGCCAAGAAAGCAGTTTTTGGCTGCGTTGTAGGTAACATTACTTCACTTTAATTTCGCCTGATTTACAAAGTTTACAAGCGCACTGGCTGGCGCTTGGCGCAATTTATATTAGCCAAGCATACGCTAAGTACTTCTATGTAAGCCACACTCTGTTGCACAGTTGGACTGGTTTAATTCGAAACTAACCCGGAGACTTCTGAATGTGTAAAATAGTTGCTCCACTCATTGACCTGGTTTTGGTTTGTTAACAAACTCTTGCAGGTTATTATGAAAAATTATGCGTCCTACATATGTTTCACACGGCAAATTGCTTACTTAATCTTCTTTTGATTGGTTGTATTGGAGCTTGATCATTGTATAATATATATTATATATGTTTGGATCAGAGATGAAGCAAAAATGTGGAAAATTTCAAACAAAATTTTTAAACCGGAATTCCGGTTCCGGTATGGTTTTTGCCCTTTGCCGGAACCGCAACCGGAACACGATTTTCGCCGGAACCGGAACCGGAATTCCGGTTACTCCCTGCCAGGCGCTGTCGGTTTCAAAGTATGCAGCACTTAATACGATCGTTCGACAACACAACATTAAGTCTACTGTGATCAGTCTAAAATTCATTTCACCAGCTATATATTGAACATTGGCTTTGGGAATACCATGCAGTTAGACCAATTTTAACAACTTCCAAGAAACACACCAGTCGACACTTGACTCATCGTGAGCCACCAAACATGGGAAACCTGTGGGTACCCGCGGCTACCCGCGGGCTTAACGTTTGGACCCATACCCGGCCGGCCCGCGGGTACCCGTACCCGCGCACAGATCTGCATTGACACATGCAGATTGGAATAATCGCACTGCATATTTGCAAGAGTTATATTTAAACATTTTCTGGTGGTAGTGTTCTCTGAATTTCATACGGATTCATAAGAATATTGAGTAAAATAGTGTATATTCTTTGTATTAAGAATAAATATTTTGACATATCTAAAAGGCTTTGACACTAACAAGGGAAAATGAGAAACGAAAGAAAATTAACTACCACAACAACCGGCTAGTGGCCGATAGCGTCATTCGGCCGGTTTGTGCTTGTGTATTTCCGTACCAGCTCTTCGGCCTTCGTAGTAACGCGGTCTTTATTCGGCGCCTATACTGCAACCTTTTTAATAAAACAATTTTTATGACTTGGTGTCGTCGAACCGCATATGAGATATTATTCCTTAAACCCAATAGGCAACCTAAGTACAGCTTTTATTAAACTGGACAACTTCGGCTTATGTCAGTTTTTGGCAGGAGACTGATATAATCTGTCTGACGACTTTGTATATATCTTTATTAAAGCAGGATCGTTTGCGTTGTTGATTTTTTTCTAAAAATTACCTAGCTGCACTGATATTTCGAAAAATCTGCCGTGTTTGTTGCAGTTTATGCATGAAGTATCACAAACGGGCCAGCTATTTTCTTTCATTTAAATCATATATTGCCGTTCTTTGAGACTTGTTCAGGTACTAACATAATTTATGATTAAATGGCTTAGCATCAAAGAATAGGTTGTTCTGCAAAACAAGTCGTTATATCTGGGTTGCATGCTTCTCATACTGGAAAATACCTTGAGAAATTTCCAATTTATAAACGTTCATGCGTTTTTCATCAGTGGGAACAAGACGTCCTGTTTTTGTATTATTACGCATCGGTTGTCCTGATTTTTACAGCCATTTTTGTTTTCATTGAAACATTTTTGCTGCGTATACTTGAAGAATACCGACTTTGTTAAACCAAGCGGCTTTTGGTCATTTATATTTCAAAAACTTTATTTTCTGAAAATCACTCGAGGTAATTCCTCGTTTTATGCTTCCATAGAAACGTTTGGTTATTTATTAGCGAAAAGATTTTGACATTTGTATGATTTCATCATTAATGTCATTTCTCGAATTAACCTCGATTGTCATCGCAAATGCCAGTAAAATAATTCTGTTTTCTATAAATTCACAATTACAGATAAATTTAAATATGTGATCCGAAATGTTAGGGATATGTAAAATAATCCAAAGGGTTTGGGATATATATGTTACAAAATTATTAAGTTTTCGAGACTTCTTTTTTTAATTAGCTTGCAAATTGGTGCTTTATCTATTTTCCATTTTTTTCTCTTGCTTGCCCATGTATGTGAGATATTTTTGGTTATTGCGCGTTCATTCAATGCTTCTAATGTCGTCAAAACTTAAAATTATCGGCTTTCAGCCTCACATAAAATTTTAAGCATTCTCCAATAACTATTTCATACAATATTCTTACTTTAAAAGTTATTTAATTTTTAAAAATTTTAAATTTGTTCTTAATGTTGATGCTTTTTGGGTTTATTAACGCTGCGCATTATTGGTCCTATACAAAACCCCATAAATCTTGTAATTTTTAAATTTTTTAATGTAGTAGCGTTGGGTGTCATTATATTTGGCTCTCGCGACAAATTGAAGTGTGAAAAATGAGCCTGATCAAGTGGTGGTCCAAAACTTTCAGGTCAAACGGTATATTGCCATTTTTAAAAACATTCTAAATTATAAGAGATTGAAGTTTGTCATATGGATCTTCTTTGCTATTGATTGTGATTGCGCAAATTGGTGGTCTACACATTTAAAGCGGTTCGTTCTATGGAAAGTTAGTTCTACTGAGAAACGAAAATATTTCTTCCAGTTTGTGCTTGCCTAAACTTCGTTGCTATTTACAGCTGCGCATTAACAAGACCTTGTGTTGTGTCGCCTGTTGTTCAGCCACTCTTATGTTCTTCTTTTCAGTGTACATGTGTTCCCTAGTATTCAATATTTCTTATAAAGTAGTTGAATCATGCATTTGATAAAAGATTATTTTGTACCACACGTAGTCCTTACAGCAGTAGAATAATTCTTTAACACAGTACGGATTCATATAGGCTTTTTTCAAAATGCTATGCAACTTCAGAAGATTTATTTTTCATGTTGGATGACCCAACGCAATAAGTCGTTGTGGTTAGGACGCAAATACCATTGCTGTTATACTATTGAGGAACCCGAAAACTAAATAAAACCCCATTCGAATCATACTTCGGATTTTCGGAAGTAAGGAAAACACTTTGGCTTTTTATAGTATCTAATCTCAAATGATGTATTGCACAAACTTTGTATTGCAAAAATATTAACATAAACTTAGAAAAATAACAAAGTACCTTGACATTACAGTAACAGCTGGGCTTATCCATGCTCGACTATTTTTTCAGGACCAAATCGCGCATATCGGCAAGCTTTTCGAAACAGCTTGGTGTCAATCAGACCAAGTTCTTCTACAATGAAGTTATCTAGTTGTTCCATAGTTCAAGGTTGCCTTCCGTAAACTCTCCTCCGCGACAACCCAGATAAAGAATACATTTATTGCTCGGGGTTGGCAAAGACGAATAATGGCGCTATGAGCGAATAACTTCAGACGAATTGTTTGATTTTCAGTACAGTCTTACTGCTGTAACATTGTCGCTAAGAGAATGACGCAAATTAGCTATATACTTGGTAATATATAAGTAAAATGCTTGTCCATGACACATAAACAGTCATAAAATTATCTAAGCGGTTGTTGAGTTATGACCATTCAAACAGTTTTCCTTACTTCTGGGACACTTTTTAGGTACAAATAAAATGAAAATATTTCGAAATTTGTGCGGTTTGGTTACAACATCAAGCATTTCAAGCTTTCTGGCAGCCTACAGCGTTTCATACATTAAAATATAGATATCCCCGCTCAGTACTAAAAACAATGAAACCAGGGTGGTTAACATGGACAATCCGATTTCACTGTCAGCCACTTGCAATTAGCACAAACTTATCCCGTCAAAAATTCCAAAACTTCACTTTTTAGATTAAATCTGGTTCATACTCTTAACTTTAAAGTAATTGCTGCCGATAACAGGATCCTGTAGTGTGTGAGAGGACTTAAATTGCTGGCCTCCACTTTTCGGCCCGACGTCAGAAGTTATAACAAAGCTTTGGAACATCACATATGACCATTATAGCAAAGTAGTTGGTCGGCGTCAGTATTTTTCTCATTTTGGTAGATAAAAATGACTACAGTGCTTAGCTTTACTCAAAATCGAAAGCTGATGTTACTATGTGTCTTATAAAAACAAATTTCGAGCAGCCATTAATTCGGTTATGAGTTATGGTTCGAAAAATATTTTTGCTCGGTTACCCGCAGTAGGTAAAGTTTTGTGCATTTGAGCCCGTCGTTTGTATTATGTCAGTGGGGCTTTGGATTCTTATCTTGACACTATTGATATCTACGCTTCTGTATGTTTTTTCAGTTGTTTGCGATAATTTATAGTTAGAATAACACTTGTTTAACTTGCACTAATTGATTTAGCTTGTTACACTTCATAATAAATCATATTCCGTTCTGTGCTGCGTTTTAAGTGATCCATCGCTTCGGCATATTTTTCGGATAGTTAAACTTCTAGTCGCTGACTAGTGGCTCTCGCGAAAGTCCACTGACACGTTATATTATTTTCAGTTAGACATTGTATTAGTCAGTGTCAGTGGTCTGTAACTAAATTTATTTATATATTTAAATGTTATATAACTATAATAATATTAATATAATATAATAGTTTAATCACAACTTACGATAATAAGAAATAATCTTTACCTTAAGAAACAAAAGTTGCTATATTCTTGTTAATCTGAAATTTGCGTTGTAGACCTAGTGCCGCACAGGTCCTTTCAAAAACGGACTACATTATACGTTTGTTTTTGTTCATGCTCATGCCGTTTCGTCTTTTGTGATCGTCGCTGCTTTGCTGCACTTCTCGGAAACATGGTGGTAAGTGTTTCTTCAGGCCGATAAATTATAATGGTTTGTTATGACTTGGGTTGACTGAGAAGAAGTTTGATAGAGGTTTTGTGATAGAGTTGAACTAATGAGTTGTACTCTTGAATAGCTATATCTCACCTGAACTAAGTTATGGCGTTTAGGATTTGAAAGTTTTTGAGCTGAACATATTTCTTAAGATTTTATGGAGTAGCTAAGAACGTAGTTGGATCCTTCATCGGATAAAATCAAGGCCAAATATTTTTAAAACTAAGGTTTTGAGTGGGGCCGTTCGGCCCTAAATACAGAAAAATGGAAATATTTTCGTATCCGGTCAAACAAAATGGGTGTTATTGGTCATATTTAATAGAGCAGTTGATCCTCTTATTCATGGTGTCGTTGCTATTTATTACGCTTATTTACGATGCAGGATTGGGTCAAAATGAAGTTTGAATGATACCATGAGAATATCTCCGCAGCACTCTGGCTACATTTCGTAGAGCAATAATAAATTCATCCTCTGTGTTGCTGCACCTAGTGAGTTACTCTGTGTCAATAGGCAAGTATTTCTGCTCAACTATTCAAGCAACATGGCTGATATTCGGCTAATTTTGTAAGTTTCTGCTCAATGTAGTAATGTATGTATGTCTATCTGAATTACATATTCAACATTCAAAATTCAACACTTTGGCGATGAAACAAGCTACTTGTTTATAGCATTTTCCAGTTGTAGTTCAGTATTATTAAAACAACTCGATGTTTAAGCTTGTTTTTTGGTGTATGTAAAATTACTAAGGAATTTTTCTGAAATATTTGTTGCTCGTGTTTAGCGCTAGACATATATAAATGGGCATGATTTGTTACCTGTTCTCGCTAAACCAAAGATTATCAGAGTCCGCTGTCACTGATATACATGCCACTGCCGATAGTTCTCCTTTAATATATATCCGTTGATACACCTAGCTTGCTTTTGATTGCCTGCATATGCATAGATGTATTGGCTTTTCAGTGTCATTGCTTCGAATCGCAGACTTACTAATTTTCTGTCGGTCGTAGATTTTCAGATTATTTGTTGAGTTCAAAAATGGCAATTTCTTAAATAGACGCCACAAGGCATATCTTGCAGATTTCAACATCCTAAGTGTTACAATTTTTAGCAAAATGGCCGCAATCGGTAAAATTAAATAAATTTTTGTAACATAATATTTTAATTGTCACTTTCCTTGATAATTCGCTCCTGGCAGTAATGCATAGTGGCGTGCTTGTCTGTTTTTAAGCTTTACGTATGCTCTCGCTGCATAATTATTACATGTGACATGTCCACTTCGCAAATCGTGATTTCACAGCAATTTATTTTTACTCCTCATTCTTTCGGTTCTTGTATTTTTTGTTCTATTTTTCTCAATGTTTTATTTCGTTTGTACTGTTTAGCATTCTTTGATAACCGATCCAAAATTATCCTTTGACCGTTGCATAATGCTGCAAAAATTGTTTCAGGTCCTGGAAGCGCAAAAATGTCCGACAGACAAACTTTCGTTAACAAACTGCCTTATTGTGAATCCAAGAGATTTTCAAGAAGAGCGAACGCCGTAAGTGTCTGTCTGTGTGCGCTGTGATTCGCTCACCTTGCGAGGTTCCTTAAGGAACGGAATTAGCAAAATTTAGTAGATCAGTGGTTTGCGTAGGTCGTTTGTAAAAACACAATCCGGGTTTATTCCCTCGGGCCTGGTTGTTTTTGTCAAACATTGTACATATGATACATAAACTATATGTCTATGTAATACGTACCATATACTATGTCTCTATCACGTCGGCTACCCCGCCATGTTTTTATTTATGGAGCTGTTTGTCATATATGTATTCGGGTTTCAAAAATGCCTTACACGTCTGTGGAATTTTTCAACCAAACAAGAATTTGTCAAGCACTGTTGGACGGAGAGATTTCTCAGCAAAAAGCTAACACTACTTTGTTGTGTCCCGTGACGCTTTTCAGACTCAGCATCGAGAACGATTCTCATCATCAAAACGATATTGCCTTTTATAAAAAATGACAATGCCCGCGTAAACAGTGGGACGGTGTCGATCTTCGATACCCCAAATTTTCTGCCCATACGAGGTGTAGGTGGTAACTGGAGTTCCAAGTCCTTGCAATGGGTCATTTTGGCACATATGTTACTATACAAGCTGCGGAGGGATTGAAGTTTATTTTGGCTCAAGTTCGCACACTGGACCTCACTATCGACAGGTTAATTGAGCCACTGTGTTTCTATAACGATACCGGCACAAGCAATTATTTTTATGCCTACACAATTTTTAAAATCACCCCAAAACTTACTTGTTATGACTGATTTTTCATTTTTTTCTTCTTAAAAATTAGATGAGCATCAAGTAGGTTGATGGCTTTTACTTGTACATAATTTTAATTTAACTCTTGTTTTTGCATACATTATTCTCTTTGTGCGTCTCCCAAACGCTAAGTACACCTGGATTTCTAGCAGACCAGTGTACTGTAAATAAACATTGATGCCTTAAACGCTCTTTAGATATAATGTGTATTTGTGCACATTACAGGTCTGATTGGTTGCTCTCTGTTATTGAGCGGTACCGGTTCTGCCTGAAAGTGCGACCCTAACTTATAAGAAATTTTTTATAATGTCATAACGTTTTAATGCCTGGCAATTTTACTGATTGTTTCTGTAATCATGACTTAACTCTTTGTATGGGAAAAGGCGACATACCAGGGATGATTGTAGAACAACAACTTCGTTCACACTTTTACAGAAATGTTTAAAAAATATTCGTTAGTAATGTGAATTCTAATTGCAGACTTCCTGGTATTATTCCTATACTATTTTTATATTTTAGGGTTGTTGAACTCAAACGTGGCGGCGTACATGCATACTACTTTAGCATTAAGAATAGCACTCAGATGAGTCCCGGCCAGTGCGGATTTAGCATTATACAGGTACGATTCATGTACTGCAGGGTATTACCATTAACCATTTAGATTATTATACAGTGTTTGAAATAGCTGAATATGAGCGTGAATTATGTATACCATTCATTGTCAGATAAAAATATGTGCAGATCTGATAAGAGTGCCTTTGAACTGGCGTCAGCCATGGTTTTGCCTGCAGGTGTGAAATAAATCGAAGGGTTAATGATATAAAAATGACTCATTAATTTACTGAGGATATATTTATGTTGCTTTTAATAAACGCTTAAGTCGTATGGTGTATTTTCTTTTTACGATCAGAAAAGTATCACGTAGTCAACAGATGTTTTATTTTGCTGAAAGGTAAACATCATTGAATAATAAATTTTTGCAAGGGAAACTCTGTGAATTTAATTTTACAGCGCAAATGGGCCGAAATTTCGCTAAATGAAAAAGTGGAAGTCAATCCTGCAAACGTTCAGACGTATATCGGATCGATTACGCTAGAGGCTGACTTTTTAGCGTCGAAAAAGTATGTGTAATTATTGCGTTCCTGTTATGATAAAGCCTTTTGCATTAACGTTTTCTTAATGAAATTTCTGGAAGCTTTTTAATATGTTGTGGCAACAACTGAAGATTTGTTCTGTTGTGTTTGCAGAGGTACATCTGCGGTTGCGGTAAAGTGACCGGTTTTTGCAAACAGTTTTTTGTCGGAATTTATACTTACAGTGCTCACAAAAATGACGGTGACCTTTTTGCCCGCGAACCAAGTTAATTAATAATTTGCGAACATAGAACATGAATAAAAGGCACTTGTTTCCAGCGAGACTGTCGAATAATATCAGGTCGCTTTCGAACACCAAACACAAATTTAAACAAAATTGTTCACACATTTTGGGGTTCTTTTGCAAAAAGGTAGACCATTTGTGCAGCGAACAAAATGCTTTATACTACCACCACGCGAATAGGTTGTAAGATTTAAGAGCAGACATTGTTTCTTCAAAACTTCTTTGTGTTCCGATATTTTTGCGGCAAACATTATGGTTATTTATTAAAATGGAGCAAGCGGAGATTCCACTGAGGGCGCTGGGAGGAAAAATCGAGAAAATTTTATTTTTTGTCTGTCGCTGTCATTCATAACTTATTTTCGAATGGACTAATTTCGACAAATTTTTCTGTTCGATAGCAAAAGTCATCATGCGCCTTTTAGTAGAACGCGAACAGCTCTGGCCACATCTTTTGGGTCAAAATGGTGAAAACCCAGTTTTTAAGAGTTCGGTGTCAAATCTCGCTATACGGGTGCCAGTATTTCGCAGTCGATATCTCGTGACCCAGGCATCGCATCGAAAAATGAAAACCACGATACAGCAGAAATCCTCCAGATCTACAACTTTGCAAAACATGCCTTTTTGTGGGAGCACTCTCTGGACTGCTTTGGTGCCGAATATGGCTCGTTGACCCTTTCTCAAAAATAGGGATTTTTCAAATTTCGCCCTGTTATTGCCTGCTTTTACCTTACAGCGAATGCCTATTAGGCTATCAACAATGGTGGATATGATGGTTTTGCTATCTAGAATGCAACTTGACTATATTATACCTTTTTTTGGAGTTTCTAGGGTTTTACGATCGACGAACTCCATTTCCAAAATGCAGTACGTTTTCATTTGTCCGATTATTATGCAACAGGGTATCAAAAATAGTCTATATATAGAGGTTGTTGTTCGGTATGCTCAATACAATGATTTGGTTATCTAGAGTCCAGGGTGCATATTTCATTGATTTTCAATGAGCTTGGGGTCAATTAACCAGATTTACAGAATATAGGTCACCAAGAATTATTGACTATATAGGTTTTCCGATAGGCTGAATGCGGTGGTTTGGTTATCTAGAGACCAGCACACATCTTTGATGCATTGTCAGTTTATTTTCGATGGGTTTATGGTCGACGAGGTTTTAGGATTTTCAATGGTTTTAGGGTTGTATATACACCAAACACACCTTGCTACAGGTGATTAAACAAAATGATAACTTGAAAATGAAACCACGCTCGCCCCGTTTTACCCTCGCTTGTGATATACTAGTTTTAAATTTTTTATGGGTTAAGGTGCAATAATTTCATGTGTTGCAAGCAGTGTTAACACATGTCGAATCATTTATTCGTTATTTATTAATTAGTTTTTTTCGTTGTAATATGTTGTAAAAATTTGTGTTTCGAATCATCAATGTACTAGTCCAGGTGTTACATGTTATTTTTCTGTGTTAGTTGGTCACAATCATTTAATTATAAACGGTGCTAATAAGTTATAATATGTATGTGTATTTTGATATTTGTTACCGCTAGTGTTTATGCTGGACATAGAACTCCGATTTTTTTGAAAGAACCCCGAATATTGAACCGCTGTCTCAGCGGCCACCCTGCTAATGTAATCATGTTCCCATGTAGTTAGGTAACTATAATTTTTGCTATATGGATTTAAATTTTTCAGTACAACAACAGATCCGTACGATACCGACCAGATGGCTATGGAATTCCTTCAGACGTTTCCAAAGCAAGTCTTTACGAGCGGCCAAATTGTAAGTATGTCATAGTATTAGCAGGTTTGCTAAGATCACTGATCTACTTTCCAAAATTCCTAACTACTTTTGAGTCCTGATGTTTGAAGTTTCTACTTTTTCGTAAAATCAGCCTTCGAAACAAGGCACTCAAACTGTGCAAAATAGGATAGCTACATCACTTTATCATAGCTAGTAAACATAATAATTTACAAAAAGGTGTGGAGCAATATTCACACCATTTTATATCTTATTTATGTATACATGTATTTCAACTAAATATTTAATCAATTTATATAATAATTATCACATAATTGATGTCAAATCCACCATACAAATAGCTAGCTAGTTAAAAAACTAGCAATAATTAATTAGTAATATCAACTAATTAGCATATTAATTAGGTAATTAGCACACATGATAAAATCATAGAGTTGTAAAAGAAAAGTGATATATTCATGATCGACGACATCGAAACCCCCCGAGCGCTAAAGTTTGCATAAAATTAACTAGTTAGCTAATTAAGTAGGGACATGTTTCATGGCCAAGAAATTGAACTCTGAGTGAATATAAAAGAACAATACTTACATTTCGTTGAAGGCGAAGACCCAAAACAAAACTCAAATAGTAGAGCACCACATATAGCTATATATAGCTTTGTTCGTTGAACTAAATGGGCGAGCCCAAACGTGGTTGAATCGATATAATCGTTGAGGAGATATGGCCAATCTTAACCCACCTTAACTCTAACCTGCTCCACAAAGTGAAGTCATTAGGAACGCAGCGTATATCGCTATATAGAGCTTTGCTTTCTGAAAAAAATAAATGAGCCCAATCTTAGCCGAGTCGCTCCAGTAATTGAGGAGATAAGTCCCAATGTAGTGTTTTCGGGGTCCCAAGGGTCCATGTATAAACCGTCTTTACCCAACCCTGCTCGACAGGTGCAGCAAAATAACATTGCAGCGTGTGTAGGTATATAGAGTTTCGCGAACAAAATTATCCCAGTCTTAGTCGAACCGCTCTAGTGGTTGATGAGATATGGCCAGTTTGGTTTTCTCGACGCCCCAATGGCCCATTTACACCCCATATTAACCCAACCCTGCTCGGCAGGTGAGGTCAATAGCAACACAGCATATAATAGCTATACAGAGCTTTGTTTTCTGAACAAAATGAGCCCTATCTTAGCCGGGTTGCTCCAGCGACTAAGCAGATATACCCAATTTAGTGTCTTCCGGGGTCCCGAGGGTCCATTTTAAACCCCATTTTAACCCAAGCATGGCGCGTAGATGACCTCGGCAACAACAACACCCCAACAGCTTTATAGGACATAACTTTCTGAACAAAATGAGCCCAAAATCCGGCCAGATCACACCGGTGGGTGTCGAGATGTGACTCATAACGTATATGGGTGGGATCCCTAGGGACCCTACGCCGGGGTTATTTTAGGCCCTCCCAGATAGGGGTCAGTAAACGGAAAAATTTACTGACCCCTAAGGGGTCAGTAGCAAGGGGTCATTTCGGAAACTAGGGGTCATGGCCCCTTAAGGGGTCAGTAATTTTATAAAAATTAATACATTTTTTCTTTCAGGTGTCCCAACATAGAACATACCTCTGTGGCGCTGGTTGTTTTCAGTTTTTGGCCATAATATATAGTATACATGCATATTTTAGGTTTGGTGACGAAATAATTGATTGTTTAGCCTACGATATGCGTGTATATGAGTTAGAAATGTTCTAGTGAGCCCTTAAGGGGTCAATTTTTTGAAAAAAAACGTAAATTTTAAGGGGTCGTTTTTGCTAAAAAGTAGGGGTCGGTGTCTAGGGGGGAGCTCGCCGGGAGGGGGTGTGGAGCCGATCCTTGGGGTCGCCCCCCTTCCCCCCTCTAAAATAACCCCAGCTACGTGGGCCATTTCGGGCCCCCTTTTGAGGGAAGATGTTGAATCTGTTTTTCGTCTAACTAAAGGCATGAATAGAGATTTCAAGCTTGCGAATGGGATATCTTACGATCTGACCTGCCTATCAGAAGTTGATTTATGCATGTCACATGAAAAAAACCACAAACACGCTGCCAAATTTCACACTCCTTACTAGTAAGAATTCTTCGCTTCGCTCGTTTCACTCACTCACTCAGAATTCAGTTAACTAGTTGGAACATATCTCCGTTCGCAATATGTGAAGCCTGGATGGCGTGAACTGCACATGAGTGCCGTTCAAAGATACAGGACAAAGTCGAGCTTAGAAGCCGTTAGCTGTATGCAGGTTGAACCGTCCTGAATATACTGAGCCTGAGCCTTAGCCTAAGCTAAGGTATTTATATCAGCCTTATACTACGGCTAAGGCTAGTAGGAGTGCTGTTGCACCCCCCCCCCCAAAAAAAAAAAAACTCCCCACACAGCAGTTCTTTTTAAGTATATAACGTTGCGCACATCAGCTTGACTTGTTACAAGGCATGATTACATATATAACATGAAAATATGGTTTGCATCATTCAAAACTACAATCGATAGGGCAAAACATATTACTTTTGATATTTGTCAAAACATTGTTTGGTCCTATTTTGTGTACTACCGTTGGAAATGTTAGGGTGGCCATAATAGTATAACTGTTATGCTTATTTGAATGCGTGTATTGTTTAAATTATGTTAAATTTGTCGCTGCACGATATTTATGCTGAAAAGTGTAACAGGAAATTCATTTGTGTGCATGGGTAGCGCACGCTATTCCGAAGTGGGATGGTACTTAAAAATAGTGGGGGGTCCTTCGGCCCTTCTCACCTCATGCGGTGCCCCTGTGTGTAGAAATTAACCAACATACCTATGTGGTAAGTGTTCTAACGACAATAAAGCGAAATGCTTTGAAAAAACTTACTGCTTCAGAAATTCGGGCCCAGAGTCTTTGGTGACGGGATTCTTTCCTGTTGAAGCTTTTAAAATTGCGGCGTCCGCCATTTTATTGCAAGTCAATTATTATATAAATCTTTTAAGATAAAATTTTATTTATAGCTTGCGGACGCTAAAAAGACGCAGAACTAAATTGTGCTATGTCATGTATTTTCGCTACAAATTGAGTTTTATAAAAGGGAACTTGTTTTATAGAGTGAACAACTACTAACAATGCCTATATATAATTTAAATAGAGCGAGCACAGTGATCTGCTTTCCTCAAATAGTGTTTAATTGCTAAGAATTCTTTTTTCTCCATATTTTCTTAGCATAACTCTTGACCAGATTGGTGGATTTTCGCCCGTAATTGTGCACCTTGCGCTGGTCCCATGATTTTCTACCTAAATTTTCACAAAACCAACACGAGTTTCCTTGAAATAAAGACTCTCGAATAACATCACGTCATCAAACAAAAATTAAAAATAATATCGTAAAAGACTTTTTGATTTTGGCCATTTTTGGTCACGTAACATTTTATGTTATAACTCTTTCCAGACGCATCGGAGTCTACTATGCAGAATCAACTTAACGACAGGTACAACTTTGATCTACCACGCCTTGGCCAAGGAGCCGTTTTCGAGCTATGAGGCAATGTTTAAAAAATATCCCCATGAAATGAAATTTTCAAAAGTTTTGTACAAAACAGGTTTTTTAATTGTTGGGGTGAAGGATAGGATTATCGCCTTGATTAACGCGTTCAATACTTTGGTTTGGGTGTTTCATCCCCAGATTGACTGAGTTATCAACCCTACGGGACGGTACCGCAGGAAAATTAGGTAAGTTTCTACACCAAAAATAGTCAAATTTTGCCACTTTTTCAATATAGATCTATGTATGTCATTAGAATATGTTCACAGGTTTTCGTTGTTGCTGCATATGGTAAAAGTAATTGTACTTGCGTGGTACGCATCAAATAAGGCAAGAGTGTTGGGGAGATCCTACAATGTAAAAATCAGTTTTCAAGTTAATAATTTTTCACAAAATTTGTGAATTATAAATTTCAAATGGTTCTGTGTTTATTGTCATTTTAAGACGAAATAAAGACTTCTTCGGTTTTGATATATGATCAAAATGTCTGTAGCGTTGCCATTGAAGTACTGCTGAAGTATAATAGCTATTGTGAAACTTTAAAAGAGCTCAGGCAATACTTGTTACGTTTTGTATCGCTTTGCGAGTTACTAATTAAACTAAAGGTTCAAATACAATCCACTGGGTATTTCATCTTAGCATCAGATATAAAATGTTTTGAATGCCAATGAATCCACAATTAGAAAAATGTAGATAACGGCAGTTCTACAGATAGGAAATATTCTGATTAGTCAAGTTTGTATTAATGTCAACGACATGCTACTCGAAACGGTAATACTGAATAGCATAGCGTTCGTACATTAAAAATTACTAAGTTAACTTTGCTGGCATTTTATGTTGGAATAGCAGCTATTCTGCCCAATGTTTAAATATATAGCATGGTTAGGAGCATACCAAATCTAAAAACATATGGTCTGCCTAAATAGCTTTGAGCTACTTAAGTGGAACATAGCTATTTAGTAAGCTCTATGCGTTAATTCTTATATAAGACTGCGAAATGCAACACGTAGTGGTAGTAGTAGAATGACGACCTCCGAAACATCACAATCATCTGCTTTTACCAACCAGGTAAAGTTACGTCGGAGGGTTTACTCGTTAATTGGATTTAACATGACCTCTGTAAATGCGCATTGTCATACATGTTTGTTCAGAATAAATAAGAAAACTTCACACGCGAGTTCAATAATCTAAATTTCTAAATTTCACCCTTCCATTGATTGTTTGTTTAAAGGGCCAATATTACATCTATTTACCGGTAACCATTATACACACATAAACATCCACTAAAGATTTAGATTTTAAGCAACTTACTTGTGCTTTTGAGCCTCAGTATGTGTATCATGATGAGAGGGCCATTAGAAATGTGAACAACGGCTAAAAATATCAAAGGATCACGGTGCTAGAAATCAATGGATTCTTGATATATTGGCACGCTTTGCTCAACGTAAATACAAAACATATTCATTCATACATAGAATGTCAAAGACATTACATCATGGTTACGACGGTTCGTATGCTCAGCGGGCCTAGGAGAAGGTCATCAGGAAGTAGGTATGAAGTGTGTAATTTTTTAATTTTATAGTAACTTAAAATTTTTCCTTATTTTGCTAGAATTTTGTTTCCGCAATTTTTGCCGATTTCCACCTTATTTTGCCATACTTTTGATAAAATTACATTTTCCGTTCGCCTTCAGCGAGCAGTTGGGGGTGGGGGCAACTAATTTGATGGTGGGCGGCGGCTGAGAGGTTGGGGGTGGTGTGCAGGCTTCAGGATGTAGATGATTTATCTTTGGGGTCCAACCCTTACGGTTGTAACCCCCTCCCCAGCCATCGCCACCTACTATTTTACAAAACATTATTCAATACCTGAAATTCAATACCGCTGCAGGACAACCCGTTTCTGCGACTAGCCGATTTGTCTAAGTGATTATAGTGAAAGAACTATTTTTGGCAAAATGCAGGCAATATCTATTGTTAAAACGACAAAACATTTTGAAAACACGAAAATAACAAAACAAGTTATATTTTATAGGGAATGGTTTTCAGGACGTTATACGAATTAAGCTGTTGGTTCCGACAGTCAAAACTGTAACACCTTCAAATGTTGGAAGAACTGTTGGAATATTTGCATTCGATAGAAAAATTCAAGGATGCTCCTGAACGCAATATGTCAGCCACCAGAGTCCAATTCTGTTCGCTAGGCTTGTGTTGCTTTGAGAAAGGTACCGTCTACTACAGAAAACTGCAATACCGAGAAATATAATAAAAAGCAGGAGATGTCATCTTAAAGTCCTTGTACGTCTTCAGTTAATTTGCATTTCGCGTACCGATGAACAAACAAGCAAACGTCGTGAGGGATCGAACCTGGAACATCGGATTGAAAGTCACCTTTCACTTGCAGCCATTGAGCTATTTCAGTTATTCAATCTCTTCAAAAAGCGAACGAATGTTGAATAGCTCTTGGTACAATGACGGGACGCGTCTAACTTAGTTGATGTAACGTATCAAAACGTAATTCGCTGGTACCGAGCAACTGTAGGCGTTAAAGGTTCAATAATGTCGGCGTGCTAAATTTTGAAACCAACAATGCGATTCGCATTAAGTTGGGAAATTATTTGGTACTTTTTATGTTTCTACAGCGTTGCGAAACTGCAAATAATACCTCATATCTCGGCGCTAAATCCAAGCAATTGCTAAAATTATAGCTGTGAGTTCATCCGATCTCACACAAAAAAAGTGTTTTTCTTACGTAACTTAATTCCCCTCAAACTTAGCGTCTCAGGGACGTCGCCAAATGAGGTCGCGAATCATCAAAACAAAGTCATTATTTAAGAATATCTTATGTGTATAAAACAGAAAAAGTTTTGTAAAGTTTATTGGACCAATAATGTGCGTAGAAAAATATTCAACTTTGTACAGGGCCTAGGTTCACCACTAAGAGGTCCTGCCTGCTTATGTGACACCAAAATTTTATCGCTTTTTTGGAAAAAAAGCTGTCGGTATTATAAGATCGGGGTTGTACTCCGAAACGACGTTCACAAATGTAATGGTTGTAAAAGCGATAAGACAACGACAAAGATTATACATTTGTTAAATTCTTGTTAAATGTAAACATTTTCGCACATTCGAGACCCTTTATAATATATATTCGGCGAATATGCAGAAATATCTACATAGTTTAAGTTTTGAGTTTCATTTTTTTCTGAGACAATTTTCGTTATAAATTTTAATGGCTGAGGAAGGAGAATATGCGTATCTAACGGCTAATTACTGTGTTAAGTTTGAACTATCGAAAATCAAGTCACAAACTGATTACGACAAATAGAAATGATATTGATTTCAGCGAGGGATTTTAAGAGATGGTGTTCCTGATGAATTGTGTCGATTGGTGGCGGGTTTCTGCTATGGTTATTTGGAATTCGTAACCTAAAATTATCAGAGAGTCTTAATCTTGTTTATACGGAATACCGACGTGGAAGCATCTAAACCCTTGAGCTGACAGCTGGAATTGTTTCGGATAATCGACTAAAGTAACGGTAACATTTGGGTTATATATTAATCAACACCAACAGTATATTTGTAACATTCGAAATATATATGTAAATAATACATGCTCATGGTCCGAGGTCCTAAGGAGGTAGGTGTGACTTCCTAGATGGGGGGAGGGTGGGTGTGGAAGAGTCGGCCGTCGGCCTCCCAGAGGGATTAGCCGGACGACAGTTAGGAGAGGATTAGCCCATCTGGCAACGTAGCGGCAGTGCCTCCCATCAAGGCCGGGTGTTCACCGCCTAAGCTGAGGTAACCTCACTCCTGTGATCATGTATGATGTAAATTGATATACTATATTAAACTGAGGGCAAGAACACGATAACTTAAACGTTGATAGATGACACTACATTAGATTTTCAACTGGGACAATTTGGCCAAATACATTACATGACTTGTTAGTATACCTTTAACACTTTTCCGCATGAATTATTGTGTATTTCGTAGAATTCAGAGTCCGACGCCCTACACCATATAATGTACGATGTAAATAGATATGCTGCATTAAAATGAAATAATGCATGAGTGAACTTATGGTGCCCCGCATACCACCCATCTCCTTTTTTCTTTAGCGATTGGAGATCGCTTGTTCGGTATACGAACCATCCGTCAACATAACAGAGAACATAAAATTGGGGTTTTGGGCATCGCATCCAAAACGTTAAGTAACAGAAAATTGCCCTATTAACAGTTACTTCAAAAACGTTAAGTAACAGATTTATAACCGTTTAGCATTTGAAATGGAAAATTTTTATTTCATTATCGAACGAAAATTCCCCCGTTTAATATTTTAACACCTGCACATCATATGATAAGTTCGCGAACTACATATATTATCAATAACGAAATATGTTAGCGTAACGAAAAAATGCGGAATGCCAATTGCCCCATTGTGCGTTGTGAAACGAATTCGTAACCAAATAGCGAATAGATACATTGTGTTAGAGAACAGAAATTACACCGTTTTGCAATCAGTCGCTCTGAGTTCGCGAACGATAATTTTTCAATTTGGACTTGGCTATTAGAATGAATTTTTTGTTCGCTAACAGGGTTTTGTACATAGCGTCAAAATGGGATGGTAGGGGTGCAGCTTAAGTTTACTCCTGTATAAAGAACACGATAACTTAAACGTTGATAGATGACGCTACATTAGATTTTCAACTGGGACCATTTGGCCAAGTGCATTATATGACTTCTCAGTATAGCTGTAACCCATTTCTGCATGAATTATTGTGCATTTTTCACAATGTTAAGTAAGCTTTTGCCACGGCGGGTGATTGAATCCAAATCCTTAAGATGAATGCATTCATTGTACGTTAGCCACTGCACTATTTAGGAGCCGTTTTTTCTTCCTCAAGGAACCTCTCAGTGCGAGCAAACAACAACGCATGTACAAACACACGCCGCACGACAAACTACTTTAGTGCATCGCGTCGCATTGTGTATTGCTACACACGAGAGACACTATGCGGGAAAGTGTTAAGTAATTTATCAACTAGATTTTGTGACACTATTGTTATCCTTTCTAATTTAGCGGACATATCCTGGAACACACCACGGCGACGTTTTTACTGAAAAATTATGCCTTATTTTGTTTTAGCCAATCCTGCAGCTCAAAATTTGGCAATTTTCAACGAGCTGGCTCGGAATATAACCATTTTGGCCAGATTTAAGGTAATTTTTTTCAATTTTTTGGGTTGCCAATTTGTGTATCAAAATTTTCAAAAAAATTTGTCTAATGAATGTGAAACGAGAATCGTCTGCCGTCTGTTTTAAAAGTGTAGCCTGACCGGCCGGCTATAAATCTTGCAATCATTGGATATCTATGTTTTGCAAAACATATGTCTAAGTAAACGTGTGATCTACTGCAGTTTTTTTGTTGTTGCTGATGATGTTGCAGCTATTGTGCAGTTAGTTTTTGTTGATTTTGTGCGAGCTCAAAATAATGAAAAAACCTCTTGGTTTTAGTAGTAATGACTGTATCGTTTGAGTTTAAATAAGTTCTGCTATACTAAATTACAAACGAACATCGCGACCAGGTGTAAATTTCAGGGCAGCTTTTTAATGGAGTGGTCAACCTTATAATCCAAACAGCAGCAGTGTCTACAAATTATGTTACGACTCATGGTTTAATGATTGATTGGTGAGTTCGCCCTCATGGGCTGAGTGCAGGAAGTTTGCGAATGTTACAAATGCAGCATAAAACAATAAATAATGTATGTAATTGCGAATGCCACGTGTTGATGTTTTGTCTCTTGTTTATGTAGTTTTCACATGTGTTGGTTGTTTCCATGATTGTTCTTTACTGTAAAACAATGAAATTTCGTGCCTTGGCTGTGCTGTTCACGTACGTTGCTGGTGGCGCTGGTAGGCTTAAAGACATAAGATTAATGTTATTTAATATTACCACGTTGTGGAAGCTTCGAGAGAAATTAATGCATTGTTGTTGCTTGAGTTGAATCATTCTGTTGTGTCAGAAAATTGCCTTCATTATGATTTAAATTTGTACAGGTTCTAGAAAACTGTTTATATTATATTATACCCTGGTGTATTCGCGAGATTTCTGACTCGAATTGTTGATCATTTTTCTCAATTTATTGATGTATAATACAGTGAATTATACTGTGTAGCTATTACAGATGCTTTATTCAAGGGATTTATGACACTGATTATTTTTATGTAGTTAATTGTTGCAAAATCATCTTAAAACCACATACCATCGAGGCAGCACTTTAAAATTTTGTTAGGTAGGTGGT